>JACDIX010000003.1:0-41806 GCA_019843635.1 Fusarium siculi
TCCATGGATCTTCTCAAAGATCGCAGCGCCGTACTGGCGAGCTGCCGGCGCTCGGTCTGTTGGATCCGCGTCAGAGGTCGGGTTTGCGTGATTGAAGGCTGTGCGTGTATCTCGCATCGTGATCGACGCAAACAGTAGCCAAGGAGATGAATACTGGCAAGGCCACCGCTGGTCCTGTGTGGTTGCCAGGGCAGGGTCTGGTGTGCAGTCTCGCCAGGCACCGCAGCGCGAGATGTCCCTGGCTACAGATACAGCTGGGACGCGGCGCTGGGTTTGGTGCCTCATTCGATGTGTGTATATACGTCTCGTCCGTTTTGCGCTGCTGTCGTCGTCAGCGTCTGTGCATGGTGAGGTGGCGCCAGTGCCTTACCTACAGCCTCGTCCAACGCCGCCACGCTAGGCCATGGGCATGGCGTTGCTGTAGAAGGAGTAGAGGGAGCGGCGGGTGCTAATATATAGAACCCGACTCTGCAGCGTTGGGCCGAGAGGCCAGAGCGGTGGTGCTTGTACGTGCGTGTTGCTGGGGTCATTGGGCTGACTACCCTACGACTGTGGCCGTACTGTTGCCTGTGATTGTATCACTGGATATGCTGCGTGTTGATTACGCTTGGCTGTGAGCTGCGCTTGTTTGGGCGTGTCGTTTGTGCTTGCTTGTGAGCTGGACTTGATGTCACTGTGTTGTGGCTGTGTGTTATTTGCGCTTGTTTGCGAGCTAAGGTTGCTCCGATGGTGTCGTTGCTCGTGTTTGCCTTTGGGCTGGGTTTGCTCTCATTGCGTCGCTAGATATGATTGCTCGTGGGCTTGGCGCGCGTGTGTGTTGTTTGCCACTGCTGGCTGTGGTGTTGTGATTGTGTTGCTGTATGTAATTGCCCATAGCTACTTCGCCAGCTCATCCGCGTTCGCTTGCAACATCTCCTTCCACTCGGGGCGGTCGCAAATAGAAGTCGTGGTTTCGATGGAAGAGCGCTTTACTTGTGAGAGCGAGTTCCTCTGCCAACGTTGCGGTTGGCCAGCTGGATAAGCAAGCGCGGGCAAGATCAGCAACCAACACAAAGCTGGTTGTTGCGAAAGAGAGATGCGACGATGCAACTTTTAGGCGCTAGGGAAAAGGCAGCGGTATCGGATCAGGAAGAGACTGCTGATTGCTTGTTGTGTTTCCACTGGTGAGGACGATCTTGCTCATCTCGGGTTTCATAGGGCGATGCAATGGTCTTGGACTCGCTTTAATCGTTGCTCGTCAGCTCGTTCCAGGATCGGCACCGTGGTCGTCGCTAATATTCCTGCGCAGGCCGAGAACGTCATCTGTCAGTCTCTCGAGACACGTCGCTCCCACACGGAGTCATCAGAAGATGAGTGCAGGAACCCGCTGGGTAGCTCGCCGCGAGATAGTGCAGTGCTGTTGCTGCTGCTGAGGGACGGGAGGAATTGCTCCTGGTGCGGGCAGGTTTGGGAACAAATCCGAAGCCTAGAGGTACGTACCTGCCAAGTTGAACCGCTCGGACCAACCCGACTGACCGAGCATCAAATGATCAAGTCTCCCCTCCTACCCTGTTCAGAGACAATGGTCAGAACAGCCTCATGCATTCGCAAGAGGTGAGTATTGGTAGGAATGTAAGATTTATTCTTACAAATCTGAGATAGCTTTACAACGAAATCACCAAGCGAAGTCGCACTATTCCTTGTGTTTCTACTATTGAGCTAATGAGCATTTTAACGTACATATAATTATGTCATTGTGGTTCGTCGAAATCTAGATTTACCCACTATGGGACAATTATCCTTTTTCGGTGCTGATCTGACTGCTCTCAGGTATAACAACAGCAGCATTAATCTGAAGGTAATAAAAGCCATGCCGCTATGATCGCTAAGTGGAAGCCTGTGTAGCGGTATTACCTTTATCGTGGTGTGACATCATATGGTGATGTTGCGAAGTCATCTTCATTTTGGTGGTTGTGTTCACAATCACGTGTGTTTCTGGTCTGTTCTGTATCGTTGTCAAGTCTGCACCATGCCTCTCTGCAAGCAACAATAACAGCGGCGACCAAGTTCTCGCCACTAGCATTGCAGACTATCGGCAACGACGTTTCACGGCGATTTATCTCTAGTAGGTATCTATCCCGATCTTCTGATGCAGATTGCGCGTGGAGTTTGGAGCGACGCGAGTGGAGACCAACCACTGACGTTCTTGGCCTGTGCAGGAATAGCTCTCAACGACGACGATGACGACGATGCCGATCCCAGACGAGGCGATACGAGCTGATTAGCTTTACAATGTTCAGCAATCATTGAAGCCGAGTCCGCGTCCATTTATCTCGATTCAACCTTTTTCGTAGCGATTCCTTCTGCCGCGAGCTTGCCCGCGATCGTCTGCCCAATGACCGATCACAACATCAGACGAACTGCCTCCATAAGACCGCGCAGGGAAATCCTCCTTCCCACCACGAAGCTTCTCCACCAGACGAATTCTTCTCGTGAGCGTGACGATACGCATTCCTAGCTCCTAAGAAGCGAAACAAATCTTTCCCTTTCACCATCGAGACCGTGCCTCCCAGATAGCCGTCGCACCGATGTTGAAGACTACCAGCGATCTGGTAGCGGACGATCACTGTGACAGCTGGGCGAGCTGTGAGTCAGTGGCCACGACGAAAACCTCATGGCGGTAAGTGTCTCCTCGGCCACGGCCTGTTGATCCAGCTGATGGGTTCTAGGGACAGATGCTAGATGGCGCCGCCTGAGGCGTAGCCATTACTCCTCTCGATCCTCCATTTGCTAGTACAGAAAGTCTGCCGGAATACAAGAGCTCGCTGCCGTGCTGAACTGCCAACTTTCTCCCCCGACGAGAAGCCAGCTTGAGCAAACCACAATATCAGCGCGTCTCTCAGCACCTCTTCAAGCACTCGAGCTGAGTGGGTGACTGAGCCCATTGTCTGTGGCATCAGCGCGTCACGAAAGCTCCGATCTCCAGCCTGCCATCCACGGCTTCACGACGCCAATACTCACCAGATGCTCAACATGGCCTCTTAGCAGTCCTTCGCATACGAGCCGATTTGCTGTCCGCTCGACCGTGATGTTGCACAAAGCATCATCCTCCTTCTCCTTGGAGGTCTGGATATCATGCCACCACTACCGCCCAGCTTGGCCTTTTATTCGATTCCCAGCCAACAATCGACATCTCAATCAAGAGCAAGATGGTGTTGTCGTCGATCTCAAGTACTTGACAGCGTTGTCGGTCCAGCGCCATCATAGGTGAGTCATTCGCGAAAGCATGCAATGAATGTTGAATTGATGGATTAACAGTGGTACCAGAATTATGCGAGGGACCCAGTCTCTCTATCGAATACTCCACGATACGCCCTTCGACTCGTCTATGGAACTCTGTTACCGTTCATATTGTTCCGACCTCCAGTCCTTTGCCGTACAGTCCCTCACCAACACCCATTCTCTGCCGCTGCCATCGTCGAGGTATCTCTCCAGGAGGTTGAACCAACAACAAATTGCCGATGCGTCGAGCTCCTCCCTCATCAGGCCGACCACAAATATCCAGACCGAGAGAAGCAATACGATAGTGTGTTGGAGCAGATCCAAACCACCCTCTACCCGATGGAAGAGAAGACTCGAGATGTCGCCTGCGAAGAGGGTGGACACCTTTTGCAACGAGGCCCGGGTCGTCAGCGGCATCCCAGTCATCTTCTAGACGTCAATGGGTAGTTCGCCCCAGCCGCAGACTTTGACAGCTGTTGTACTAGTCCGCGCTCAGAACCGTCAGCGTTTCCTCTCCCTTCTTGTCTTCCTCACGCATGCAAATCTTCCCTGTTGAGGGCTCCGGTAGTTCCTGGCGTGGGTATGGTGTTGTACAAGAATCACAGTCCGCCAGCGGTTGAACAACAAAATCATCGACTCGGACGTCACCTTTCGTCAGAGGGATCACAAACATGACCAAAGCTCTACACATTGCAACTAACACTTCAGGATTGCCAATTCCTCGGGGTATTAATAGTCGCTGGTCTAGCGAGAATATTCTCCGAACGCTGCAAGGGACAAGGCTATGTACAACTCCTTCGTTGGTATGTTCGATCTGCTCAATGCCGGCGACGTCGAGGGCGTAGGCAATACCCACTGGATGTGGCGCCTGTTAGTGGCGTCTCTTGTCTGCATTGTCTTGCGGCCAGTTCTTTCTGATCAAAGGGAGTGGTGGTGACGCGATGCTGGTTGCGTTCCAGTTGAGACCGATAGAGAGCCACGCTTGCAGAGGAAGCAATTGGCAAAGCCGGTGTCGAGGTAAACGATAAGAGCATCGAGACGGACGAGGAGGAGGCTGGGTGGAACGCGGAGGAGAACGATACCGAGGACGAGACTGAGGACGAGATCACTGTTGATCCTGGAGGTGACAGGAGGAAGCTAAGTGTCCGGATCACGTTGAACAGGGCCGGGACATTTGGGCCGATGGTTCTATTCATCCCGTAGTTAGCAAAAGACAAACCCAGTACACCACTAGCTGCCAACACTTACCTACATAGCGACTGATGTACTGAAAGCGTGTTCAAAGTGAAGCTGCAGTATCGCTCTTGTTGGAGGGCGGATAACTCTGTTTCAGATCCCGGCTCGCTTGTGAGTCTGCATTACTCATCAAAAATTTATCGCAGCAAATTTTGGATGACATCAACAGACCCCCGCAACCCGTCCTTACTCAATCACAACGAAGCTCATTGCTCTTTGCAATGGAATGCGCTATGCCGTCATTGAACCCTACTCTCCAAGACCGATCATCTTCGATCAAGTCCAAAGAGGCTAGCGTGATTCACTGACGCTTAGCCCTCACTGAGTCTTGTTTTTCTCGCCCACTGCCGCTCCTCGAGTCACCTCCGGTGCCCCGCTTCTCTCAGGCTGCGCTCCGCCTCTCTAAACTAACAATCCTTCTCATTGATCACAACTCTGCACCAACAACATTTCATGTCTTCTTAGATGCGCCTGAGAAGCGTGTATGAGCGATGGCAGCTCGTCGCCAAATCCCGTGCAACATTATCATTCGGGATGCTAATGAGGGGTCTCTTAAAACTCATCTCGGCATCTCCCGACTTTGTTGTGAACCTCAACAACAAATGCATCAGACTGTGTTTCCTCCGCAACCCGAATCGAGAGAATTTCTGTTGGTACAGCGCGGATCTTTCCATGACCGACTCTTCGCTCCATCACATCATAATCGAGCTTCCGCTCTCTCGTTTCTCCCTCACCTACCGCGCTCTGACATCCGACAAGACAACCGCTTTCAACAACCACCTCCCGGAAGATTCAAGCAAATACAAGATCGTCGAAATCGAGTGCTGTTCAAGCAATACGGTCACCGGGCTTAGTCTTCCATTTCATGGTGCGAATGGGGCAGTGGACAGTTGGGTCAATGAGCACTCGCCAATCCGGGATGCCATCTCTCTACCAGATATTCTTCACCAACAAGCTTTCACACTCCTCGTTGAGGCCACCAGCACTGAGATCACTTGTGTCGTCAACAGCGTCAACGCACAACCCATTCTCCTCGGCTATGGATATGGTGAAGAGTGAGTCTTTTATCCCTCCCAAGACCAAGCTAACATTCCATGCACTCGTGGAATATGGAACGGTACAACAAACAAATCCCTGCGAACAGAGGAGCGGCCTTTCCTCCAACGATCCGTTTCAAGAATGAGAACGAGCGCGACACTGCTCTGACCCAGACTCATGTGCGAGATTTTTAGGATTTCAACCACAAGCTGAAAGAGATTGAGGTCTTTGAACCGCCTGCGCTGATTTAGAAGTTTGGCACAGATCCAGTTAAAAACAGCGTCAAATTTGTGTGTCTCTTGGAATTGAAAGGCATATTTGTGAGTTTGCCGTCTGCAACAAGACTCAGCTAACATGAACAGAAACCCGAGCATTGTCGCGCTGGCCATCGCGGTCTTCGAGGAGATCTCAACAAGGTCAAGGTCAGATTCACATTGAAGGACCGTGGTGAGAAACACAGTACTGGACTAGTCGTCTGGGAAGCGGTTCATTTGAAATTAGCCACCTGCGAGGCTTTGAAAGGCGTCGACATTCAGAATCGTATTGCTCTTGGCCTCACTCGACCCTCCACAAGACCGGGTCACGACTTCAATCTGATCGCATACGACGACTACGAAATGGCCAAAGATTCAAGACGTGACAACCTCCAACTTCACTTAGAATCTGGTCTTCACGGAGACACCCTACGAGTCAATGGCATCCACAGTCTCAGCAATGGGCGAGTCTTTCCGTCTATCATGAAGGCTGATCCTCTGGCGACTAGGAAGAGGCTCTTGTTCAACGAACTGCTGATCGCCAAAGGACTCTGGGATCTCGCGAATGAGGGTGTAAAGACAACCCTGCCTCAATTTGACCTCCTCCGCGACGTTCCCCCCACGGTCCGAGACGCATGCCTTCAAAATGTTTTTTGAAGATGACAGAGAGCGAGTTCAGTCGTACTTCAGCAAACTGCACCTTGGTCTCGGGCTAGTTACTGGCCCCCCTGGTACTGGAAAGTCCCATCTCGCATCAGCCATCGTGGTACTCATGTGCCACAATCCCTCCATCCAGCAATTCTACGTTAGCGCATCATCAAATGGCGCCACAGACAATATTCTCGAACGGATTCAAGACCTCGCCACCAAGACCATCACCAACCTCATTGAACGCGATATCGACGTCAAGCACCTCATGCTGGTTCGGGGGTACAGCCTCAACACAGAGACAGACAACTGCAACAGAGCCTTGTTCGGGAAGGCATTCACGGAATATGGCCCTTGGAACCCGTCGCCTTGGAAGTTGGAGAACTCGCTTTGCTGGTGGACCTTGTGGGTTCTGGATTTAACCACCGTACCCGCGCTGACCCTGGAAGACAACGTCCAACTGTTCGAACTTCATGAGAGACTCAGCGCGCACGCCTCCGACTCGGTATCTGATGCGAGCCTTGTAAAGTTCCGCTCCTTGGTAAAGCTTGCCCGGGGGGTGACATCCGTCGCTGAGTACCAGGCCAAAGAGAAGTAAGACTTCCACACCAAGGTTCTTCGTCAGCTCATGGAACTTGTTCTTGGATGTGCCAATGTTGTCGCGACCACGCCTGTGGTGTCAGGGAGTTGGATGTACAAGACGTGGAACGACCAGGGCCGCGCTGTTGTCTTCGATGAAGAAGGGACACTCTGCTGTTCGGAGGGTCTGCTGGTTTTTGGTAATACGCCTCGACCCATGATTGCCATCGGCGATCCCATGCAACTCGCTCCAGTTCTCTCCACCGCCTTCGAGCTGCTCCAGATCCGACGTAAAAAGCGTCCATGGGAGACGTGGGACGACCACAACGAGAGGCGATTCTGGCCTACCAACCGATTTGCAGGCTTTGTGCAGATCTCATGGCTCTCTTGGTTCATCCACCTGGGATGGCCAGTCTTCCACCTCTACACGCAGCATCGCATGGCTGAAAATCTCTTTAACCTCTCACTGGACACTGTCTACACCAGTCTAAAAGCTCATTTCAAGTACAGCCCTATGTGTCGCGTCACCAACGTCCCCATCGGCGTTGATGTAGAGGAGTACCTACAGGAGAAGTACAAGATCCCAGCCCCTGCCAGCACCTTTGCACCCGTCTTCTTCGATTGTAAAGGTTGCCCGATCCGAAAGTATCCCGACAACGAGTCCCGTCTCAATCCTCGACAGGCCGACCTCATCGCCGACCTTCTCGTGGAGATGATCCGAGAATTGAAGCTGTCTCCGTCTGACATTGCCGTGCGCACGCCGTACCGGGCGAATTTTCGAGCCATTGGAAAGCGATTCAAGAAAGAGCCTGAGCTAGAGGGCGTGACTTGCTCGACATTCGACACGTTCCAAGGCCGCGAGGCTCAGATTGTGGTCGTTGCTCTATGCGTGACCAAAGAAAGCGGTCCCATTGTTTGTGGGCAATCCCCGGAGTCTCAACGTCGCGTTGACCCGAAAGAGGTCAAGTCTGCTCATCTTTGACGACATGGGGGTGCTGGACTTAAAGGCCAAAGATACTTGTACTGACTTAATTGGTTCAGACTCTGGGCAACAGTTTAATCTCCGGATGTTCCGTGATGTACTCAAAACCCTTCGCGACAGCCGACGAGTGGTGAAGCTTCATGGTAAACCTGGGGTTAATTACGATGGGTACTGGAATAGTATGGAGAGGAAGAACAAGTGATGGAAGGAGAGTGTGTGCTTTCTTGGGTGAGTCAACAGGGAACTGGATGATTAAACTTGTGGGCAAGTTTGTGTTGCTGGAACGCGCGACGGCATATGGTAAATGTTGATCTGGGGACGGCATCTGTGGATTAAATGTGCAATCACTGACAAGGTAGTAATTTCGGTTTTAACTTGTCTCGGTTATGATATTATTTATCTCAATTGAAGTGGTGAAACACCACTGCATGAGATCATTTCAATAAACAACTCGAAACGACCAATTTCGCTAACCTACATCAGCAAACTCGGACAATAACCTTTTTGCACCAGCGGATCTTGCGCTTTTTGGATGGGGACTCTTCCTCCTCATCATCCTCCTCCTCATCATCCTGTACCACGCTCCATCTCTCATCGATCAAAGGATCAACTGAATCCGCTTATGTGATGTAGTTTGCGACATCACCATTCCACGTCTTGAACTGAAGATCAGCGAAATGCATCATATCATCGACTTCACCAGCTTCTATTGTCAAGCTCCGGTTTTGATCCCTTTTCCCACGAGTGATCAGGTTTTCACAACGCATAAGCACAGAACCGCAGACAGTATCGCGAATCTGCGGCTTCTTGAGGATTTTTGGTGCGTTGTTAATATCGGCACCTTGCTCAAAGGCAATATACATGACTTTGTTCACTGGTCCGTCGCCTTCGTCGTTTATAGGGTGAACAAGGTGAGGATGAGGTTGGCCGTGTCTCCATTTTGTAGTGAACCGCTTTCCAAAGCAGAAGACCGTCTGCGTCCCGGAAACATAGGAGTCGAAAATAAACTTGTCGCCCATTTCGTGGTCGCCAGAACGAAGAAGCTTTTTGGGGGCCGCGTCAATCTCCATGAACTTGTTCTTAAATATTACACCATCATTAAGCTCGACCAAGGCGATGTCGGTTTCCCCAATCCGCTCACGGACGAATCCAACATGGGAACCTGGATCATTACCCTGCACAACTTTGAACTTCGCCTCGGATTCGGCATCGAGCCTGCCAAGTAGCTCGGGGTGCTCCTTGTGGTGGTCCTCCCAAAGATGAAAAGAGCAGGTAAGTCGTCTCTTGCCCTCTTTTTCAATCAAGATGCCGGCCGTCGACATACAGTGAAGTTTACCATCCTCACCCACTGAGCCAATCATAGTACCAGGGTAGAACTTGCCGTCTTTCGTAATATAGTCCGTCTCGTCGGCAACCAAGTTGTCAATGTCTTGGGGATTCGGTTGGACGACTCGCTCCCGTCGCCTCTCGGCATTAGGTAAAGGCATATTATTGAACCTCAGGATGAGACTGCAGCCTTCGGTGTAGCCTTCGATGTCCGATGGAAGAGTTTGAAGACGTTTTACAAACTCTTCAGGGCTAACACGACACAGCTCAGTTCATGCGCTATTAGTGTGACTGTTCTTTTGCGCCCTGGAGATCCATAAATGAAGTATTCGTGTAGGGATCAGGTACCGCAATGGTGAAGCTGAGATGGGATGACTGTAAGCGGTCAGCTTCATTGTTGCGACATGGCGGGGATGATCACGTTGCCCGGTTCACCAACCTCTTTTGATTTTCTTGCGCGCAGCAAAAGACCAATCGGTGTTGTGTTCACAAGAGTGGTTATTCAATAGGATCAGTGTTCGAAAATGAATCAATGTGAGCTTCACGGCCCTAAACCGCCCGGTATATACCTACCTCTCCCACGTCTGCCTTGGGTGAGTTATCTAAAACATTAATACACCAATAAAAAGACCTGAGAGTGAATCAATGACCTGCAAAAGATGACGACAAAGATCACAACTCTTTTGACCCCTCAAACCCTATCACAGTCAAAAAGATAAATCACCTACCGTGGAGCTTTGTTCATAGGTATGAATCGCTTTGAATCCGTACCGAACTGTGAGCGCAAGCTGCAGTAATCTTGCTTTCAATTCCGTTCCTCGCCCATCGCCTATCTCTAAACGACTAGCAATAATCAGGGCTATCAACCCGCTCCAAAACCCAACCTATTTTGGCCAGCAGGACCAGACCTATTCTTCCTTCCGCTGGTGGTCACGAGGCCGGAGTTAGACGTAAGCTGCCTCCGTACATATATGTCTCTCCACCGATATGCGAATCCTGACGCTCCCTGACCTGCATATATCCCAAATTACCAGATTCTCTCAAATATTCCATCGTTCATTGCCCACTACTAGCTCAACTCCTTCAACAAGTCTCATATGCCGCAGTTCCTCTCCACACATCCGTCTGCGGCCTGCATTGCGCATCCTCAGGATTCGTTCCGAATCGCTATCCTCTCGCGAAAAGTAGAAATGAAAGGGCTGCTTCGATTGACCGGGTCTAACTATCCTCCCAATAGCCTGTTGTAGTGTGTTTTCCGTCATTGGCTCCCCTATCTGCAGCATCAGGCTGCAGAAAACCAAGTCGTTCGTGCCCACCCCGGCCAATTCGAACTTTGTCACCACGACTATTGGTTTGTCTCCGCGGCTGACCTGACGTCCCTCGGCAGATTTCCTCAGACCCTTTATAATGCTCGCTCTGTCACTCACTGATTTGTCTGCCAGCAAGCAAACCACCTCGGCATGGTGACCGCACTGCATCAGTAGGTACGTCGCAAGGATTGCAGCGTTACATGCGTGTTCGGTGAATACAATGGCGTGCAGAGGTTCGAGGCTGGCCGTGTGGCCTTCCTCCAAGTAAACTAAGCCTCGAGCTGCATGCTTAACCAGCTTTCTCATTTCCACGAAAAGATCATCTCCCTTTGTCAGGTCGTCGATGTATTGAACATACTTGCTTTCTGGTCTGTTGCTGTTTCCGATAAGGTGGTGGCCGCTATTGGTACTATTGCCATCCTTTTTACTGACATTCGCGAGTATCCTCTCGCATGTCCTCATGTCTACCTCCACAGTCTCCCCCATGTAAGGGATATTCACACCCTTTCGCACGCAAGCGATAAGGCCAGGGATTGCGCCCCCGCTGAACATCAATCTGTAATCTCTCACCCACCTGAACGACTTACGGGCGTCATCTAGGTCAACCTTTTGGCGATTGGCGATGAGTTGTTGTCGTACTTCGTCAGTCATATCTTGGATATGACTTTGAAAATCTTGTGGTGTATAGCATTGGATCGAAATGGTTCTGATTGGAAGTGACTCTGCCGTGATTGAGCCGCTTTGCAGAATCGGACTCCCAGTTGCTCGCGAAATCATCCAACGCTCAAGTAAGGGACGCAGCTCCCTCATTCCCTCCTGTTGTTCTACCTTGTCCTTGCTCATCACTTTAAGTACTGCGTTGGTATGTTTTGAGTGCATTCCCTGGTCCGCGGTCACGATCTCTAGAGGTGCAGCGATGTCTCTGGGGTCTTTGAAAGGTGTGCCACTGAGGAATATGACCCTCGGTTTAGTCGCAGGTTCGTATCTCGCGTTACCCTCCTGGTATCGCCACGGCTGGTGGAGGTACCGTTTCAGCATTGCTGAGATTCTGGTTGATGGGCCTTTGTACTTGTGGTATTCATCACAAATGACAATTGCAGGCGCGAAGTACAATATGTGAACAGACTTTACTGCCTTGCAAGGCACCCCCCCCAATTTGAGATACTTCTCCTGTATGTCCATGTCTCTGTTGTGTGAGAGAAGGCTACTCAGTCTCTCTGAGCTCATGATAATCAAGCTATTCTTTAGCTCGGGGGTAATCTCCTTGCTGAATATGTAACCTTTAGCCAGTTTCTTTTGGTCTTCCTGAAGGTTGTCGAAGATGTCCTCCCAAGTGCACTTGCCGTTTCGGATCGTCACTGGTTTCGACAACTTGCATGGCCTGTTAGATCTTTCGCCAAGGCTTGGTGGTGTAACAGCAATTGCAGCATCTGAACAGGTTGCTGTACCTTCGTTTAGTTGATCCCATTTACCATCGATGTATGCGTGTCCAGGGACAACATGTACACCGTGAAAAGGGAGATCCCGCTCGTCGAAAATGTCCTTCACGAACTTCTTGTATTCCGATTTCCACGTCTCAACGCAACTGGCCGGAACTGTTACCAGTGTGTATGAGGGAAGAATGTTCAACGCCAATGTCTTGAGAATGCTGTTATACTCGTAGTAACACTGCACTTTCCAGATTTTGGTCCAGCGGCACCGAACTCCGTGTTTCGCTTCGGTTAGATGTTGATGTTGAGTTCCTCGCCGTTGAACTTCAGATTGGACCAGTTTCGCTAGCCGGCACAGCGTAGCAAGCGCTAGGCACTGCGCTGTCTTCCCCATTCCGGTGCCGTCCGTATTGTAAATCCCTTGTAAATCTTTCTCTTCAGATATCTGCTTGATTGTATGCCACAAAAATACCATCTGGTGAAGCTTGAGCGGTTCTTTGAGGCCGGGCATCAACCACTGGGTGTCGGTGGTGAGATTATCCTCGCTGATGTCAAACGCCCAAGCGAAAGCCTTGATGTCTTCCTTGGGTAACAAATTCAGAACTCGCAGCTCGCCCAAAATGCCACCGGTTGGCCTCTGGGGGTCGTCATCGGGCAAGTCGGCCGTCTCTTCGGGTTCTCCCAACGGTTCTGGTTCATCGTCGCTCACCACGCAAATGGGATGATCATGGTTGCTACCGACAGTTCCTGTTGGGCGTACGGGTACAAGATCTAACCGGTTTACAGGTATTGTCCTCGCCATGTCCTCTAGGTCCAAGATGAATGCCTCCAGTGACTGGGGGTCCTTGATCTCCTTTTCGTATTTGATATCCCTTAGCGATGGCACATTTAAGAAAAACGTCGTGTATTCGCCTGGATCGGTTGCTTTGGCGGCTTTGAGGAACTCTAAGAAATCATAACGCGACCAGTGCGGATAAAGCTTTTTGCCCGGGTCCAGTATCGTCATGCGTCTTTTGTTCATGAACATTGACAAGTCATAGATTCTAAAGCCCTCTGCATGCGGAGGCCCTGTGGCCTGTTGGACCATGACGCGATCCAGAATCGGTGTATCGTCCTTCCTCGACATGGTACCTACACACTCATTAGTTGCAAAGACTCAGCCCTCAGATCGAGAGTGATACCTTTTGTTACTGATCTGTGCGATACCACAAACACTGACACGCTACACAGGGGCGCAGGGGGTAGCCGTGATCTGGATGGGTGTATTTAATGTTTGGGAATTGGAGTCTGTTGTGACTTTTTCAATAGCGATAAAAGGATTCGGGTGCTTGATGTTTAGCCGGATGATTTCTTCACACTCGCAATCTTGGTGTTGCTGTTATGGTTAGGCACGGTAGCCTCTCCACTCGAAAGATCGCACACTGCGGGCAGCTAGGTATATAGGTATTAGGCCACCCACAGAAGGCCTTTGGCCGGATGATGTCTGACCTTGGCAAGCTCAAAAGCCAAGTGCGTTGGTAAATGCTCAATAGAGTGTGGTTGCGCGGCGGTGCGAATGATGTTGATTAGGTCTCCGTAACAATGTGCAGCACAATAATTGTTGATTTTGGTCAAAGCTCTAATTCGGGCAGCCACAACACCCTGAAGGTTTGGTACAACGTAGAATGTTGTATATGGCGCGGATGCCATTTCGCAAGAGACGGATAGCTATGTCCTAATATCCAGACCTCGATGTTTTCTTCGAACTACATATGCACCCAACGAGAAGAGAGACTACCTTACCTATAAATGCTGTTTCTTATGCGCTACTTCAGCCGTCACTTCCTAATTCAATCAATTTGTAGATTGTGCCACGATCCTACGATTTTCTAATAAGAATACTTGAATGGGCTTTACTTTGATCTGCAAATAGATTTCTTTCATAAGTCCTTGCTCCCCCAGCTACGTTCTGAGCATAAATGACTTTTTCGGTGAAATACTGATCAATTGGCACGGCCGCTTCAGACATGACCTTCAAGCCGAATCATGTTCACACCCTCTCCTTGGAAGCAGCCACTCAATATGCTGAAACGGAGAACAGGTGCCCGTTCGTGGGGCTGCTCCTTGCGGAATGGTACTTCCATTCCATCGATCCCTCTAGAGATCATCTTCAGCGCCGTCAACCATCCACCCGGAGTTCCAAACTCCAATGCATGTTTTGATAGAGCAGGCCATTTCTGCGTGTTTCGCAGGAATACACAACGGTAGAAAATTGTGGAGGTGTCGGCGCGCGCCGCCTTGAGTCTCATGAAGTTGTTGAATTTATCCCAATTGTAAAACAAGATCTCCGGGGAATCTGGCGCCAGCTGTTTCATGGTTCCATCATGATCCTCGACTTTCGTTTCGGGGTCGTAGAAAGTCGATAGCACTCCCGTCACTGTTGGATCTGGAACGATCTCATCCCCCACCACAAATGTCGTCTCCAGCAGCGTGAGCAAGCGCCGTCCTTTTCCGTCATCCTATTTCTGGCGTCTACGTACAACATCAGCATTCGTTTTCCGCTCTATCTCAGTAGGAAAACCACTCACTTGGTAGCTTGCTTTTTGTGGGTTTGAAAAGTCGTCTCAGATGCTTGACGCTTGTCACCCCTTGTCTGGGAGTCGGCGGCGGTGTAGTTCGGCAGGTTCAATGCTGTTGAATTTCTTTCTAATATTAATCTCCTCCGTATTCTCACGGTATTCGGATCTCTATACTCGAAGAGCGGAAGACATACTGCATTGTATCGCGCCTCTATAAGTAGTTGGGCGCTTGGGGCGAGGTAAGACAGACACTTCTGTCATTGATATCGTCAGTTCGTGTTGTAAATTGAAACGCTCTACTCACTTGGGACAATAAACCTTGAATGTAGCGCAATGAAGTTGCGAGGCAGCGGAGCGGTGATGTCTCCCGCAAAAGGTCAACGGCCTCTTTCCCGTTGATAAGGAACGGGGTCAGCGAAGGGGCCCGCTTTGGTGTAATGTTTGACTGCGTGGTGGTCTAATGTTGAATAGCGTTCCGAAATCGATGGAACAAGATACCTAGTGAACATCCGTTGCTGGGTATCGCCCTTGGGTACGGGTGCGTTGTCAGGACCAGGAATCCTTTCCCTTGGAACAACACAATAGATTATGCAATAATCCCACGGCTGTCAGTGCCCTGATCAATCTAGCACGCGATGCCCTCAATAGGAAGTGAAACGAATCAAATACGCGGTCAAACGTAACACCGACTACGGAGGAAGCCTCGCTATGTGCTTTGCGTTTCCGCAGACCAACCTAGGTGCCTCCGATTGCGGAATAATTTCGGCGGATAGATCCTCGAAAGCATCACGCGCTCTCAGGGCATCTCCCGCCACCCTTGTAAACTAGGAGTTAGCACCACAGGATACCTAGCTTTCAAGAGCAAGTCAGGTGTTTGGTAGCTGTGAGGGTGAAATGATGCCAGTTTATGTTTATTGGTGTTTTTTTGCCTTTATCGGGCAGAAGTCCCTTCAGACTCTCAAGCTTATCAGATTTTGGACTTGAAAGGGAAAAAGAAAGCGGGCAGCGAACGTTAGACCTTGAGAAGCTGTTCAGAAACTGGAACGAGAAGGCATCATGCAATCAACTGGTACGCAAAGAGGTTTACCTTAACTTTCAGAGGGGTTGTGAAAGATGAACTGTAGGGGCTTAGCTTATGGAAGCAGTCCGGCGTCTAATAATATTCGGTGCGCCTAACTTCGATATGAGTCGATATGCACACAAGCACTTTCTCATCTCATTGAGCCGCATTCAAATCGCTTCATTCAAGTTCACACTTCTGTCAGACTGTCACAGCTAGCATCACAGCCCTACGTACATTCCAATTAGCTCCAATGCCAAGTCCATATAAGTTCAAACGCCCTTTTCTTGTTTTCAAGCTCCGTGTGCTGTATAGCATGTCAGACAGTGGGCCATTCTGGTCAGTCACAATGCTCAAGCCTGGCATTTTACAGGTCAGCAATCGTGTCTTAATTCCGTTGAGTTGCTCATACCTCCGAATTAACATTGGGCGAAAGACTATATCGGGGAAGCAGATCAGATATGGCACCACCGTCTCCTCCTCCAAACCGATCTTGACCAATATAACGTCTAAATACTCCATGTAGGCATCTATTAGTCTCAGCTTGGTCGTCATTTCGCGTATCTCATTTTCTAGTCCTTCGCGAATCCACTAGGTATGGAGTTAGCTCACATCACTAGACATTGTCTACATCGTAGGTTGTCGCAATTACCTCCTTCTTCGCATTTGAGGCTACCAATTTCATCTAAAACATGTCGACGTTATTCAATGTCGCCTCTGAGCCGTCAAGTGCGCATTTTATGCAGTATGCGGTAATGTCATAAGTATGCCCTTCGTTGCACCCGCACCGTACCAGAAACCTTCGCTCACGAAGCACTTCTCTTTCGTCGACTATAAAACCCGTGTCTACCAAGGCCTTCGGCAATTTTGGACATCCAATTTCCTTAAATTCGATATTATCTCTGCCACAGAATTCATCATAAGCCGCGAGCAGGAGAGTTTCCTTGCCACTCGAGTTCCGCATTCCCGTGGCTTCGAAGCGGGGCACCATGGCTGTGAATTCTGTCTCGGAAGAGTAGGTTTCGTCGGCATCTGCGTTGTCAGAGTCGGCCGCAGGCCGAGGTCGAGGGTTGGGTCGTTTATCACGATCTTTGAGGTTGGTGGCACGGATTGTCATCATCCTTTTTGTCTGAGACTCTTCCTTTGCTTGGTCATTGGCGGTCAGCGATGGTCCCGGCTTATGGCCTCGTTAGCTTTTCGTGTCGATGGAATCTCGGCAGCCAGATTGTCTAAAGGTTTTTTGTTGTTGATGTGTCTGTAAGGGAATATGAATGGTGGTCAACAGGAAACTAGGAGCGTTGCGATTCCAGCGATGCGAAGCAATGGTGCCTTTGTCTCCTTGGATGTTGGCGGAAAGATCAATTGGTCAGACATCTTGGTATAATGTCTAAGTTGTGAGCTTGAAGTGTTATTTGCCGCTGAGACTTATGGCTGAGAGCTTAATCCAGCCGAGAGAACCTAGTTGGCGGAAAGATCATATGTTCAAGCTCTGAGATCACCAGCCTTAACGATACATGTGCCGGTATGTTTCCAGTGCTTTTCAGTGTCGAGGGGCCACAATGACACCTGGTGGCTTTATTGTCCCCTTCACAGTAGCGCCGCTCTCCCTAGCATACGTCACGGCGCGTAAGGTGCATTTATTGTGCTCGCGCAAGAATCGGGATAATTTATCCCTGCTTCAACCAACCCCAAGGCGATCCAGAGATTTCAGCCTTTTTCATCCTCAACCCTCGAATCGATCGACATTCCCCTCCACTTACTTGCGAACTTCGATCGCTACACTGATCACACTTCGGCGATGTCCTCGTACGAAGATCTCGATCGACTTACCTCTCCACCGGAATGTCAGCAACCCGAGGACAACGACGACATATTTCGTGCATTCACGACACTTCATGAGATGCAGACAGATGACTACGGGGACGACGAGGTTAGCTGTCTATTTCTTTCGACCTACCACACAAAGCTAACGTTTCAAAGGAAGGTTCAGTGACCTTTGCGGACAGCGTGCCTCTCTGTGTCGACGTTCCTTCACTTCACCATGTCGCCATCGAACGCTCGTATGAATCTGTGATCGGAGCTCAAATAGTCACCGAATCAGAACTCCAGTCCCAATCCTCGCCGGCTGCACCTCTTCCCAACACCCTTTAGGAAAGGATGGTGCCATCGCAAGGCGTGGCAGCTGAAGTAACCGACACTGTTGTCCCCCGAAGCGAGACTAGCAACTTCCAAATGGACCGCAAGAACGCTGTGTCTCGCAAGGATTTCGAGTCTCTGCAGAGCAAACTAGCGTGTCTTCAAGAAGAGTTGGCCTTGATCAAGGAGAAACGCTCTGAAATCGATGAAAACCTCGACTCTGCCAAAGGGAGGTCAGTCCTGCTGGGGCTGAAGATTGGCTCGGCGGGGAGAAAATTCGTCTCCGCGGAGCCGGTATCCGCGAAGATGAAAACAAATCAGAGCTGTCCATCAAACGGCTTCGCCACGGCAAGCCCTGGACTGGGGTTCGCCAGTAGCCCACTCACTACCACGTAGCAGGCTGACCCGATCCCTACAAGCACCTGTGGTCACTCCGATACTGCTGAGGCTACGAAGGCAGTACCCGCCGTGTCTGTTCAGATGCTTGCACCTGGCACCTCCTCCTCTCCGCACGAGGTACTCGATGACTCTGATGACGTTCAGATCATCAGCCAGACCAAGCCCTCTCGGAAACAGAGACATGGTCGACGTCAGCCAGCGACTGCATCCGTCACACGTTCGGCCAAGCGCACCGGTCCGCATCCAGGCACAGGAAGAACTTCGAAGCGGGCCTGCACTGGAGGCGCCTCCTCCAACCCCTATATCATCCGAGACTGAGCCGGCGACGCTCGAAATGGTCGAGCTCGTTGTGCCGATGTCACCTCTTTCTACTGCGTCCCGGACCGGTCGACGTTTTCTCTTGGTCTGGGAATTCCTCTTTCGTTTGTTCTACATCGTGCTTGATGTTTAACACTGGTTACGATGGCAGCTTTGAGGGATATATGTGTCCGAGTGGTTCAGATCTGAAAGTTTGTTTCATTTCGATATGATGTGGGCACGAGCTGCCCTTCTCGTTCTTGTCGGGAGTCAGGGCTAGGTGGCCAACGGCTTCCCTTGGCTGTTGCTAATTACGAGTCTCTACAACATGTTTCTCAGAATGAAACGATTTGCGAATCAACCTCACCGTGACGTTCCCCTTCTCAACCCCCTTCGCAACCTCCCTCTTGTTCCGGGCATTACTGGCTACCAAAGACTATACCCTTTGAGCCGCCCTAGTTCCATCTTCGTCGCGGCACTTCAAACCTTCAACTAAGTTCTAGGTTCTCTCGGCTGATTCAAGCGGTCTAAAATACATCTGATAACAGCTAAGACATTACATCAAAATATCTCACCAATTGCTATAGCATAAAGCTGATAAAAGGAAAGCCTACATGGTGACTTTTTGGTCGGCCTTGGCTGGGGTGGCTGCGGCTCTTTCGCCGAGGTTATGTCGGAGTATATGCCAGGTTGCTCGACCTGTGTCTTTGTTTAGCCCTAAAGCCGTCATGAAACGTCTTGATCACTCACAAGTCGTGGCAGAGACTTGCCAACGGTGCGAATGCGAACCGTGAATTGTGTTTACGACTCAGATGAAAAGAAGCGAATGGATCTTCATGAGATAAACACGGGAAGGACATCTTTGCTTCAGTTTGGCACGGGTATAGACGGCCGAGAACCGAGTGTCGCGTTCATGATGTGCTTCAAATAGAGGGTTATGGTTGAGCATCTAGAGATATTTTTGAGGGCCCTTGCTGGCCTCTTCGAGTGGCTATATGGTACTAATCCTCGGCCTTCCTTTTAACATTGCCGACTTCCCATGTGCCGCCACAGGCTTCTTCTGTGGTCACGTAGGGTCTCCGAGCAATTGAAACTTCGAATGCCTTACAGGAATAAGTCTTCCTACTTAGATGAAGTGAATCTGGAATCTTAGGATTACCCGATATTGGGAAAGCAACCTAAAAGCGCCCTCTCACCAGCCCATTGCCGGATGGTTCAGCTGCATCCTATCAGGCTCTTGCCAGAGCTAGATGAACAAAGATCTGGAACTCAGTCATTGAGGGACCTTAGTGATTTGCTAGACGATAAGAAAGCTTCTCATTCATAGTGCTTCGGCAAACCTTCGACCTTAATGAGATTATAATCGAACGCATAAGGGCTTCAGAGAGATCTATATATTCTGCGCCTGTTCCCTTGCTTGTGATACGTTGTACATAGTTATTCACCAGTATTTGTCTCTTCCTGTGACCGCCTTGAGTGTGAGCAGGCTGTCAGACAGGTTCTCTACGTCTCACATGAAGCAGCCGATGCCTGGGAAGACCTTGATCCAAAAGCGCCCTTCGGCATCGTTATTCGGTTGAGGCTAATCCTTGCTCGGCTGATTCTAATAGCATTGCTTGCAGTTCGAGTAGTGGAAAAGCTGCCCCGTAACTAGCTGATTCTCTTTACTGCAGCTTAGGTACTCATCGCCCCGATCCTACCGTTACATATAAGCCACTGGCTTGCGAGGAGCTCTTTCACTCCATTTTCCCTAGCCTCGATGCCATCACCCCATTATTCAGGATCACAGCGCAGAACAGGCATGTTTTTAAAAGGTTAAGACTCTCGCCTTTCTATTTACCTCAAGGAAATATGACCACTTCCTTTTGGCTCGCCACTTGCATTGACTTCACGTCGAACTTTTCCTGTCCTTATTTCTACTACTCTAGCAACAAGATGATCAGCTTGAAGTTCACGAAAATCCATAACTTCCTTCTGATGGAAAGGGGCATGCATCTAAGCGCGAAGCCTCTTTTGAGCACAGAACAAGTGTCGCTGGAGCAACACTACCCTGACAAAGCCTACTCCATGCCGGACTTGACATCGTTCTTGTGTGCACTTGTTCCAGAGCACGTGGGCCCCAAGCTAGGGTATGTCGAGGTCGAGGAGCAGGAGGGCGGCACCCTTCTTTTCCAGAAGCCTGACGAGGGCATCCGTATGTTTGAATTGGACGGCGTCCGGGAGCTCAAAGCGAAAAACATCGATGAGATTTTCGAGTCATTATCACAAGGCAAAGCGGTGCTGTAATAGAGACAACCTTTGATACCCAAAGGAGAGAGGTAGGAAGCAGTCCGTGAGCTTGATGGACCCTTCTGTATGCTAGTATTGGCGACAATAGAGAAACGAAGTCTGTAGAATGCCTAAGGAGCTGTAACGGCTGAGATTCGCTGACTGCCTTTGACCTTCAGGGACCTCGCTGAGGCAATAAGAACGGCTGTTGATGAGGGATCTGAATGTCGAGGGATGAATTTGTCTTTAATGAAACTATGCGATCTGATGTTCGAATATGTCAGTGCAGGCGGGATGTGTGACTGTGCGTAACCCTCCCTCGGAATGTGACGAAACCATCCAATTGTCTATCTGTCATGGACTTTGCCGACAAGCATCGGCTAACCTCATATATTTCGAGACCGTAGTTAAACCCGACATTTTATCGAATGGGGCCTAGCATCGTCATGGGTTGGCCTTGCTCATTCCTCATCCCAGCAAGTGGACATAATTCCCCAATTTGGACACCAACCCTCAGGCTATTGGACATCTCTCAGCTTAGACATGCGCTTTGCAGGAAGGACACGTGAGGCTGTACCAAAGTCTATTCCAAAGGACGCGAATGTGATCTCCCTAAGGTACCTAAGTACCTACTTGTCCGAGCGCTGTTGAGTACATCGCACCTGAACCGAGCAGGGAGCGGGTTGTGGCCGCATGGCCAACACTCCGCTTGCAGAAAAGAAACAGGATCACAATGGGCTCGGAAAAGGTGCAATTGGCTTTCAACTGCGGAAATGATGTTCCGTGGGGTCGTCGTAAAGAGCAATGGGTCCAGCGGAGTTTGCCGAGGTTGAGACTTATCTTGAGGTTCTCACAAACGACGGGAGATAGAAAATCAAGGACCTCGCATCTCTGATTTCTGGGATGGAAAACCTTGGCCGGAGAAATCTATTGCTGCAGGCCGTGAATCAATATCACCTTCAGCATGCAGATAGATTCGTTTCTACTAACGGTTCTGTAACTCCCGTAGGGTAATCAATCGACAGGATCTGATAGAGTGGGAGACAATGCCAGAGAGACCAGATAAGCACCACCAAGCCAAAGCTACCAGGGAAGAGGTAAGCTTCCATCATCGGAAAGGTCAACTCTCTCCTCCAAGGGCTTTGCGAGAAACCGGACAGCGTAGTGAGGATCATACAACGCAGGAATTGTGGTCTACGTACAAATGCTCCATTGCGTTATCAAAGCTGTCTCTAAAGGCCTCGTCGGAGAAATGCGCTTGCCTAGCGCCAAGACGCTTTGCCGGCGCGGCCCCATTTGATTTGCTGTGACGGAATTCGGGCCACACCACCCTTACTCATCTGTGTTCGCAAAGTTCTTGCTGAGGTAGGTAGGTATGTTATAATAAAAGTTCTTTTGAAAAGAAATCGACTTTTTATACCCTCCTAGGGTAAATAAATTCAAATACGACTTTCATAGGCCTTGTTATCAGTGCGATGCAGTGCTGAGGAGTCACAATGACATACACTCTCGTATGCTAACCTTGACCTTGCTTACCTTGCTTGCCTTGCTAAACCCGCTGTGGATTTCTCAACTGACCGGGAATGGCGATCTTGGACTTGTCAAGAATTGCATCAAATCTAGAGGTAAACAAAATCTTCTGTGTTATGTGACTTTCACCGATGAGTTCGTCTGATGATGTTGGGGTCGGTCATTGGGCAGACGATCGCGGGCAAGTCCGTTGCAGAAGGATATATGGACGAGGACTCGGTTTCAATGGTTGCTGAACATTGTAAAGTTAATCAGCTTGTATCGCCTCATCTGGGATCGGCATCGTCGTCATCGTCGTCGTTGAGAGCTATTTCCTGCACAGGTCGAGAACGTCAGCAGCTGGTCTCCCCGTACGCGTGGCTCCAGACACCGCGCGCAAGCCGCATGAAATGATCGGGACAAACACCTACTAGATAAATCATTGTAAAACGTCATTGCCGATGGTCTGCTGCGCTAGTGGCGAGGACTCGGTCGCCGCTGTTGTTGTTGCTTGTAGAGAGGTGTGCTGCAGATTTGGCAATGATACCTACAGATTCAGATCGGAAACAGGCCACGTGATGTCAATCAACCAAAGATCAGGAATTACCTGGGAAACTGAGATAACTTCCCAAAATCACTATATGATGTCACATCACGATAAAGATAATACCATTTTACAGATCTCAGCTGAGCGATCATAACGGTGTAGCTTTTATCACACGTCAGTCAGATTAAAACTGCTATTGTCATGCCTCTTAGACCGTCAGATCAGCACGAAAAGAGATTCTAGGTTCTGTCTGCTGGAATAAGCTCTCAGCCACAAGTCTCAGCTGCAAACAACACCTCTAGCTCACAACTTAGACATTAAACCAAAATGTCTGACCAATTGCTACAGCAAAAAGCTGATATCATGAAAACCTAAAAGATGACTCACTTTATCCGCCATCACAGGATATAAGAAGCTCTGTCACGCCCCTGGAGACGATCAAACCAAAAGAGATTCAAGCTTGTGCTAATAGGTGTATCTAGGTGTTTACAAACCACAATGGCATTCTTAGTCCAAACAAAATTATATGCCAGAGGAAATGACTTTAATGATATTCTAAAAATACCTAAATCCTACGTTTCCCAGTAACTCTCGTCTTGCGAATTTGGTTCGTGAGGCTATTCTGGCCCTTGTCCAGGGTAGGAGGGGATAGTTGAAAGATCGGGTTGCTCCGACGGGAGCGGTTCAACTTGGCAGGTACGTACCTCTAGGCTTCGGATTTGTTCCCAAACTTACACCAGGAACAATTCATCCCTGCTAGCAACAGCAACAAGACTGCAGGCTGTAGTAGATCATCGCCATCGATATCTCGCGGTGAGTTACCTGGTTACCCAGCGGATTCCCTCCCCCATCCTCTGATGATTGCGCGTGGAGAGACGTGTCTGGAGAGATTGATAGCTGACGATCTTATCCTGCGTAGGAATATTAGCGACGACCATGGTGCCGATCCTGTACGAGAAGAGACGAGACGAGTTGACGAGCAATGATTGGAGCGAGTCCGCGTCTACAAGAGCTTCTCAGGTTTTTCGTTTCCATGCAGGAATGAAGTTCCCAGTCTCATCACCATGAATAGAATGTGGTTACGCGGCGGTGCGAATGATGCTGATTAGGCTAAGCTGCTATAGTGGGTGGAGTCCCCTGTAATTACCTCCCATAATGCCGTTCAGTTGATATGGATTGCCTTTTGACGCCACGATGTCTTCTCTCAGCGCCTTGACCTCGTGGTGAGCACAGATCATAATCATGTGTTTCGAGCTCCCAGAGAGAATACTGAGGATGTGAAAATTGCGGCTGTAGTCTTGAGCGTGCTGGTTCGTGCTATCCTTGCCGACGACAGTTCAGTTTGCAGTCGCCATTTTGTTTGTTGAGTATTTGCGTGTATGCAGGGATGCAAAGTCGAGGTTAGTTATGTATCTTTATATACCTCGTGGTCTCTTCCTTTGCAAGCCCTGGAGATTACAGCAGGATTTATCAGCCATTATGAACGCTTCTGGGTAGATGCTTGTATCGGGGAAAGTATAGTGTTGTCATTCATTACCTCCACGGTGTTCGTAGCCTAACGCTTGACCTTATAGGGGGCGGTCAAATACATGGCTGTGGAAGATTGGCTTACCTGAAGCTTGTGAAAAATGAAGAGAAATTCTGGGATAAAACAGCTCGGGAAGGTCGCACGGTTGATCTTGTCACGCGCAGTGACTTGTTTACCCGGAATGAAAGGGCATGGAGATCACCGCGGAGGGAATCCTTAACACTAGGTAGAGACTGGTCAAGGAGAATTTCGAGCGGTTGGTGCGTACCATAGGGAGCAGGTTTATAGGATCCATCACCATGCGCCGAATGGTCATCGGTTTGGAGCCCTGGAAACCTGTCGTCAGAAAGGGGACTCTTCTTCAACCTCGGTTGGAACTCTTAGCAACTGTGGTGGAAGAAGCTGGTTGGGGATCGCCTGAAGGCCATACTAGGTTCTTTCGGCTGGATCGAGCTCTCAGCCACAGGTCTCAGCAGCAAATAGCACTTCTAGCTCACAACTTAGACATTATAGCCTGAAGGCCATAAGGCGGTCGAGGTAGAATATCCCGATCTTGCTGATTTCGATAATGGAAAAACATGAAAGGGTAACGAAGGTGCGTCTTCAGAGGTAGCCTACTGTACCAGAGTACGATACTGGTCATAGTTATTCACTAGAGAATGATCATCTCTACATGATCGCATGACATTCTGCATAGCATATAATTATACTAAAGCTACCTCTTATTAGAAAATCACGAAATAGGAGGACCAGAACCGAGCTAAGCATGTTGAATTCAGTAAACTTCGACCTATTTTATGCACTACCTACTCTATTATGAGCCTCAACGGGCCAGGTCGAGCTTGTAGCCATGGCTTCGGATATCCTTCAGAACTGATACAACAGGTGTACCGTATGTTGTATCGAAGCCCGTGGGGTTTCGATGAACGATGAAGGTCCATGGACCGTCGTAGGGTAATCAGTATATGGTCGTTCGATTTTTCCGTTGCATTCGCAGCAATAGTTTCGAGCTACTCGTAAGCGTGCTGCAGCTCCTCAGCCATCTAATCTTCGATCTCCACCATCTGCTATCACATCTGGCGCACTGCCTCTCCCTGCTCTACAACAGCTTCTTTGAGTTCCCTATGCCTCTGGCAGAATGGCCACCAAAGCTGGAATAGCATCTTCGAATGTCATGCCACGTGAGCGCAGTATCTGGTATAGCGCCATAAGTATCTCTCAGGAACATGAAGACACCCTGGTTAAGGGTCTCGCCGAGTCTCGCAAATCCAACAGCGATCGTTTTGCGATGTCAGAAGGCCGAGAATTACAGTGTAAGAATCCGGTGGAACGATTCCCGAAAGGAGCAAGAGAATTCGTCAAGAACGGTATGCTGGTTTGAGAGGAGTTACAAGATGACGACAGGTGTACTCTTTATCGGCAGGGTTATTATGAAACAAAAACTATCTAGTATCATTCGAAGATGGATTTCAACGGCTGAACCAGGGTGGTCTTGACATGCATGCCCATATGATCCTAAAGATGGAGACCCTGCAGAAGGAAAACGGTACCTGGAGGGGATTGTTTTCCATTTTGCCGCAGTAACTAGAAGCCTAAACAGACAACTTTTCGTAGCTAAATAGCGCTCTTCTTACGAGGAACTGTTTTCTGTCAGTTCTTACATCATTTAGGCGGCTGAAAAAAGCACAGCTTTTGCACGAAATGCTATGGGAAGGAACTTCGCTTCGAAGCTCGAGCCCGGCTTGCAATTACCGTTGTTATGTTGAGCCCGAAGTTTGAATTGCTTTTATTAAATACAGCGGTTTCGCAGCCATCAGATACTCTCAGTCAAATCCAGTTGGAAATTCGAGAGCTCGACAAGCAGCGCAGCGCCGAACAGCCGATCGATGTTATCCAACGCGGGATAGGGCATCTTTGGAATATGGGTAAGGGACAGAAGCAGGCCAATTTCTATAACGAGCAGAAAGATCCATAATGGTTCCGTTATCAGCTTCTTCTGATCATATAGGAAGATCATTTATGGAACCTGGCAGATTGAACGTGCTGCATTTGGGGCTTCTTTCCCTTCTGACTTCTCCCCTCCTGACATCTGCTACATCTCCCTTGACCTGGTTCACTATCTTAGCAGCAACAGCTACCATTCCTGCGGGAGTGATTCTCCTCGTCTTCGCCTGAAAGAATCGTTGAGTTTCTCAGGACTGACCTTCCACCTTCAGGGAACCTTCATACATACCTGAATTTATTGACGTTGGCCAGGCACATTACACTTGATCTTAGGACTGCTGATGCGAAAGTCTCTCTCATATACACACTACTCCTGGATTGAGAGCGGTTGTTGATGTCCTAGGCGTCCTCGAAGCTAGTTTCTCCATGACCGGTTTTGTCCCGATTTGGCTTGTTGCAAACTGTCCGAGGTACACTGCGGATGCAAGGCAAAGTTTTAAACTAATAGTTCTCAAACGCAAGGGTAAACAAATCGTAAGCCAATGGCACGTGTACTAACAATTTGAACGGCTGATTCTGCTCTCGGAGGAAAAGGGAAAGCGGCCACGCAGCGGCAGCGGCATCAGCGAGATTGTTGAAAGCAGTCAGGGCGATTGCAGGGTAGTGCACAGCGATGTTGACCTAAATTCATGATCCGTATCTGCAATAAATACATAAAGTTCAAATACTAAGCGTTTTCCAACAAGCCTTGCTTGATTTGAAGACTGAGAACTACAACACTTGTAGTCCCTCTAGCAGCTCCGATTCTCGCGTAACGGAGTACTCATATTTCCTGACACTGATCATGCGTTCCGGCCAGGCAGCATTCGTGAACCCATTGACAAAACGTTGCACGGGCGGCAGAGTCCCCGAATATTAGCTATTCACAGCGAAGTTAGTTCTATTCTGGCCAAATGCTATATAGATGTCGCTTACATCAGATACTCTTGTCATGTAGGACGCAAGGACATCAACTGACTGAAGATAGCCCATACGGTGAAGTCGCAGGATAATTTGGACTATGCCGCGGTACTTTGGGTCTTCATTGTGGTATACACACTGCAGGTTCCTGACAGACCCTTCCAATATCGGGTCCGTGTACAGTGACTGATTCCAGCGAAAGATGCATGTGTCTCCCCTCTCCACTGGGCTGCATCCGTCACCAAGTTTGAGCCAGAATTCGCGGTGCTTGTGAATGTACTGTCGAATAGTACCGTATACGGAGATCATGTGCAAAGGATTGGAGCTGATTATTTCTTCTGACAAGTCGACTCCACTGCTTAGATTATGGTTTGTGTTCGTGGTAGTTATGCTGTCTGTGTCGGACTCACTGGTCACGTCTATGTCTTCTGTGAAGCCCAAAGCGTTAACCAGGTCCTTGAACAAGGCCCATTTGTTCTCGTCTCTCTTCATGAGCACCTTCCACGGACGCATGCCGGCGAGGATATCACGCTTGTTCGTTCTTTCTGTGGATGAGAGGCGAGAGATGACGTAGGACAAGACAAAGAACGAAAATGCGGAATTCAAGGTTTGGGGAGCCATATTATCCTCAGCCATGTAGATAGTAATCATGCCATCGTAGCAGATATCAATTGCTTGTTCCCAAGACTTGGTCAAGAAACCGATGATGGCCGGATTCTTGGTTTGGACAAGAAGATCCCATGTGGCCTTTGACTCGTGTTGAATATTATATGCAGAGGACCAGGCTTGAACTGCATCCAGCTTATCATCGAGGCAGCTTTTTGGAGGCTCGTCGTTTCGAAGGAATACGAGGGCCGACGTGAAGCCATCGAGTACTGTGAGAGTTTCATTTTTCGTCATGGCGGAAATCAACGGGGGAATGCTTTCTGACTATTTCAATAGAGATGAAGGACTCGAAAGCGGTGGAGGAAGAGTAGTGCATTGGTCAGCCCGATGCCTTAATATATATTTTGGCTCTACTTACCAGTGGATATCAGTGATTGATCAATGATTGATTGGGAAGCCGGGTACGAGATAACGTCCGTTTGTGAAATCTCCGCATACTTCAGGGAGAGGACCGCGATGCGCAGGCCAAATGGGATTTTATGCAGGTCGCCAGTGCAGATTACGCTCTGATACCTTCATGTCGTTCATCATCGAAGGTTGGTCATTCACCAATAGTGGTTGTAAAGTTTTGGCCCCCAAAACAGATTCTTGGGTTTCATCGGTGGTCAGTGCCACATCACATAGTTGTTGAATTTGGCGTAGGGATAAATGAAGCAATGTCCTCAGTGCGACAGCTGTGCAGGGACTCTTAGTGGCCATACTGATTTGTGTGAGCTATACCATCCAACGTTGATCTCCATCAACGTATCATGCATGTTGCCATCTCTGGATTGCACTGACCAGACAAACCCTGGCCAGTTGCGGGGCTACCAACCGCCAGGAGCACAAACTCATGCTAGCGTTAATTAGCCCTGTCTCGGGCTATTTTTAAACTCGACGGAAGATGAACAAGCCTACATTAGTAGGTAGTCAGACTGCTGAAGTGGGCCCTACTTGAGGGAAGGGACCGCGCAATGACGGGAGTAATAAGCATCTGTCTTTCCTGCTGCTGATTGCGACTGTCCTTCCATCCGCTTCGCAAGCGAACCTTTAACCGAAGAATGACGACGTCGGCAAGCACGCCTACTGGTAAGGTATCAAAGGCGAAAAAAGGGAAGCCAGTCCATGTTTGTAGCGAATGCCAAAAGGTAAATTCTTCTGATCGAACTACGGCACGTAGTTAATCAGAAACACAAATAGGTATACACTCGAGCTGAACATCTGAGGTATAATTTGTAGAGACATACTAGAGATGAAGAGCTTACCAGCGGGCAGGCGGCATCAGAGTTCGCACCAAGAGCCTCAGTTCGAATGCCCAGTATGTCAAAGGCGTTTTCATCGCAAGGACCTACTAGAAAGACACTACAAGCGGTCAGTCACGCCAACTCCATGGTATGACAATTCTAACAGTAGGTTCATGTCAGACATGAAGAAGGCTGAGATGTGCCGGATATATAGGGAGCCTACTTGTAACTGCCAGGTGGTGGTTGAGAATCATGTACCAGTATGGCTGGGAAGCTTAGGTTCGGAGTCTTTTGTTTACCTGAAGCCGCAAACCAGGCCACCAAATCGGCCGAGATAAGTAAGGCAACAAAAACCTCTGCCTCAATCTGAGCTCGTTGATGAAAGACTCTACCTCGTCTTCCCGGCCCTAAAATCATAGCAGAGAGGGGTTTGAAAGCACACTGGGCTTGTACCTGGATTCATGCGCTAGGACGGCAGGGATCCGAACTAATAACGTAGGCGCGCTCAAAAAGTGAGCCGACCTCTTATTGATCGGCAATGGGCACCCAACCGCTAGAGATGCATGGTTATCAAGTCAAAGGACTTTTAGCGCACGCCCCCAGGAGCCAACCCATACGTCACGAGGAGGCAGCCTTGTCTATCCAATCAGATAGCTAAGTATCTCAGATAATGCCGCCTGTTTATCGCAACTTCGACTCTCACGGCTGTGCCTCCTTGAGGCTGGTATGTGGCGTATTGATCGACGGCCGATCAAAAGTGGGTTAAGACCCATAGAAAGAATCTTCATGGTAAAGTCGCATTGCTCGGGAAGTCAGTGCAAGAGTAGGCCTATACCCCTGAATTTCTGTTTCAGCCGCCAGATTATGTGGTCGATCGTGTGAGACTATGTAACCTCAGCAAACTCGGGGGTAAAACCTAATAGGTCCTGCGGCCAATATCTGTAGGGCGAGGGTAGATTCGGAAATCTCCTTCGCGAATAGTAACTAATGGGGAGAGTTACCCTACAGGGATCACACATTACGTACGGCAGGATCAACCGCTGCGCAGTCCCAGTCTTCTTCCTAAGGCTGTCACGTCCCTTCGAGTGCTCCGTATTAAAGCGGGGGTGGGGGTGTGCCTACCGATCAGACCCCCCTGACCAATCAGAGTCCTGATCGCATCGTAGCCCCGCCGACGGAGTACAAATATCGAACCACAGCCCCTTCGCGTTGCGTCTCTTGTCAATAACTTTTTCTTGTGCCCGCCTACACGCTCCTCTCATCGACGATTTCAACCAACTATTCCGCCATTTCCTCCGTCGCCCAAATGGTGTCACAATATTTCAAGAAGTTAAGGGTGATGTACAAGCTATATAAAACCAAGGAGAAGGCAATATACGCGCTGCTGGACCCTTCCAGAAAGCTCGCAAACCTCAAGGTCGAGGATGCGGTGGTTTGATCGAAGAAGCCATACAACTGCGCAAGCAATGCCTGCCGTACTTCCAGGGGCGGTCTAAAAGGGGCCATAAGACGTATATTTGGTTTCTCGAGAAGGTTCAGCAGCACTTGGGAATGGTATATAGGAGCGACGGAAAGGAGACTGATATTGACATCGAGGAGCATAAGCCGGTGGTCAACCTTGGGGAAGAACTGCAGGGAACAGACCAGGAGCAGTCAGAGGAAGCAGAACGGATGAGCGACGATGAGGCAGGCCATTCCGATAGCATGACGCTCGACCAGATTGACTTCATCTCGTTTCTAGAGGTCCTTATGGCCCTGGTACAAAAGGCGGCCGCATTCTGGAAGCAGGCGGCAGATAAGGACCTCCCCGTCGGGGCGGCCGCAAGCTGTACGTGTACCTGGTCCTTGTCAAATGATTAATTGATTGGGCATTTGCACTAACGATTCCGGTCATCTGTTGCTGAGAATATAGTGTCCACCATCTTCCTTTGCGAAGCCGATCAATTCATCAGCTTAACGAGCCTTTTGGACGAGGAGGGCCAGGAGAACAAGAAAACCCAGAAGGGGCCCAGGCCCTGGGTAACCGCCGATTCTGATGGCAAGAAGATGTCCTATCCGATGCTTGCGAAGGACTACGTCGACGCGCTGGACCAGGCGAAAGACGCGGGAGAGGCATGGTGCAACCTGGCAGCACTCCCGCCGAAATACATTTACTACATGAACTTGATGTTTGTTCTCGCCGGCCCAGGAGCCACCAATAAGTTGCTAATCCTTCCTATAGATGGCCGTCGATGGACGTAGTGCCCGACCTCATCAGGTCTGTTCACGTGCCCTACGTCTTTGCCATGCTATTTCGCGGCCAGAGTGCGTTTAAGCTCCGCTGCAAGGGAAGCTTCGACCTGGTGTCGTTGGCCGACCTGCCACTAACAACCATCATCGGCTTATACTTCTGTTCGCTGGTATTTACAGAGGATGTCCTGCTACACTCCAGGCTTCTCTGCGACGCGAGGACCACGGTGTGTGCTGATTTGGGCGAATGCCTCGACATACTGCCGCGGATGATCAGAGACAAGGGCATTACCGATAAGCAGGCAAATGCCTTCCGCGCTACGGTGGCCTCGATGAAGCTTTGGGCCGATGCCTGTCTCGAACCGATAAGCCTAGGCGAAATTCACGTTTTTGCCCGGATGCACTGGACCGACTGGCACGGGAGGTTAATTGCAGCCAACAGCAACCTGCTGCAGACGTTCTTATACTTGTGTGAAAAGCGGCGACTAGAGACGGCTGTGGACAAAGGTGCGACAGGCCCCAGCGGCGTTGGTGACGATGATGATGACGGCGAGACCTTGCTCGGAGCCTTACTCGAGGACTCGCGCGTCGCGCCGTTCCTCCTGCAAGACGGGCGGCCCCAAACGGTTCAGAAATGCATCATGGCGCTGCAAAGCTGGTGCCACATCCCGACAAAGGACGGGGTAACGCTTTCAGGCATGTCGGGGCCGATTTCCAGAACGATGGAGGAGGCAGAGCAGAGGCAAGAGACGGTAGTAAGAAGCTGCCAACAGCGGAACAAGATCGGCCCCCTGAGTCGAGAGATTCTTGAAAGTCGACACGAGGGCCTTCACATCGACATGCGTGCCCGCCTCCGCAAATGGGGGGACGGGGCAGACGACGACTCCGCACTTGTGCGCTACTTGATCTGGGAGACGGCCGGACCGAACTGCGAACAACTCGAACGTGCCCTCCGCACGACGCTTCAGAAATTGCCTGCGTGGGTAGACATATTCGTCAAGAACATCTTGGCAGAACTTTACAGCAAGGGCAGGTCAAAGCGCAAGCGCAAGTGGCACCAGGAGATCCGTAACAACTGCGATCGCGGGATCCGTGCCGTTTTCAAGAAGGACGCCGATATCAGGTGTGTGACCATCAACGCCCCCTTGCTTGAACCTGCCATCATTAGGGTGGCCCTGGACTTTCCCGGATGCAACGAATCACTCAAGTCTGCCCTCGGCTTTGCCATCTGTGTAAAGTTCGAGTCGAACGTCTCGTGGATTGACCAGCTTTTCGAAGCGACCATGCCAGGCTGGAAACCGATCTTTGAAGACTTCAAGATCAAGCAGCTGTCCGAAAGTCACGACGTTCAAGTGAGGTCCTACATCATGTGTTTGATGCCTCTGGGCGACTTCGAGGACCTAGACAAAGGGGGCAGGCCGAAGAAGGCCCAGAAGTTGCTTCAACAGGACAGATCTCGACAGCGGAACGAGGCAGTGGGAAATCTTTTCAAAGACTTCATGAACGAGGCTCGACCGGTGCTCGAACAAACCTACGGCAAAAAGGCGAGGGCCTGCTCCGTGGAGCCCATGGTCGGGATGGCAATTTGAGTTATGTCAAGAACTGGAGCATACCACTCTTTCATGGACTTTATTGCGTGAGGGCATTGTCAGACAAAGCCCGACACTCGTTGCTAGAGGCGGGCCAGTAGGAATATGTGTCTTGCTGATGAAGAAACGGGATTATAGCTTGTAGGGCAGTATGCATCCTTTACTGCAGTAGTGCCACGCGCGGTGATTGAAAGGAAGCATTGGAATATTAGAGGGAGGGTGCGGTCTGAAGACATCCATGGGAGCAGGCTTGGGTGGGGTTGGGCGTGGGCATGCCTACATAAATGCTACCCAGGCGAAAACGCGAAAACGCGCAAGCACAAACGTAAGTCAAGTCGCGCAAAACGCAAGCTGCGGAAAACGCAAACGGGCAAAACGCAGATAGGCAATAGCACAAGTGTGCTGTTCATTGCTGTCTGCCAAGTTTCCGCACTTATAACATCACAATGCTTTAAAGGTCATGCATAAAAGGCCAAAACAACCCGCTATTAATACCAAGGTCCCAGAGCATTTTGCATGTTGCATTTGTCAATTGTTTCTTTTCAGCCCGTCGCCCATTTACGTCCACCACGGTTTTCTTAATCATTCAATAAAACATGATGCAAAAGGTTATAGACCCGTGCTTCAGCGGCCATAACCACCCCTGGGAGGTCCGCCTGTTGGAAAAGCGCTTAAAGCTGTTGCTGTTGCTGTTTGCATACGTGGCTTGCACGCTGCTATACTGGTGAGCTTCCATCAACCTTGCCGACGCAGCCTCAGAGCCTCTGGCTCCATCGGTCATGATGAACGACACTTACTGGCCCGCATGGTTTTCCCCTCGAGCACCAAAGTAAGGAACGTGGGACACCCGCAGACTGCGGGCATACCACCCCCTCCAGACGACCATATACTACACAGCGGCAGCCTGTATTTTGTAAGGGCAGTAGTGAGTTGGGACCATGTGCGGGCACGTAACCGGCATTGCAGTTCTCATTAGAAGGGAAGGGGGAGCCGTGCGGATTGGGGGTGGAGACAATGGAGGTTGAGAGAGCCGTATCAGGTGTAGAGTAAGGCGACGAGGTCATTGAGACGCCCATGGTCTCCTTGAATCGCATAAGCTCCTCCTCGAGAGCCTGGTTCCGTCGCAGAAGCTCCTGGACTGTCTGATCACGGCCCTGATTGCTCTTGAGGTCCTCCAGCTCACGCTCCAGGCGGTCAATGTGCTCCTTGGTTCGCGCCCGAATAGCCCTTTGAGCCTCTCGGTCGTTGGCTCTCTTGCGCGCAAGTTGTGAAGGTGTGAGGGTAGAGACGCTTCGTGTGCCTGTTGCTGTTGCGTGTCAGTTATTTATTGCTTGCCATGAGGGTTTCAATCGAATTGCCTTGCCACTCGGACACGATGTATGAATTTATGTTTTCCACTTTTTCTGTACCGCGTGGCAACTTAGACTTTTCTTGCTTACCCTTTCGCTTAGAGGCCTCTGCGGATTTGACTGCTGATGGGCGAACCATGTTGTAGTTGTCGATATTTGGTGAGAAGCAGGAGCTTGTGTCTGAGTCGGCTTAGGATATTGGCGAGAGTAAGGAGTATATTGCCTACACGTGTTGATTCGTGATTGTTATGGTGGTCTGTTGGGGTGGAAGCCTCTTTTCACCTCACTAGGTTGTCACAGGGTGTGGGTCAGCTGAAATAAAGCAAAGCACAAACCACAGGGCCTTTTACTTTCAACTAACGGCTTGGCCAATTTAGGTTATCTCTTCAGGGCCGGCAGCCCGGAACCTGTTCCTGCCAATGGTGACCGGGCCCCAATCTCAGCCCTTAGATCATAGTGTGATCGGCTAAGACGGCTGAACCGTTTTACGCACTTTATCCTTGTCAATAGGCTATTATGTACTCGACATCCTGCGGCTTCGAAACTTTCAAACTGCGATGAACCTTTCAGGTTATGTCAGGCAAGCCAAGTTTGTATTGTAAAAAGGCGGTCTAAAACCCCGTGCATTGATGTAGGTATCCTACCCACCATGGCCAGGTGACCCGACCTACCCATGATCTGTTACATTAGCTCTCGTAGCACACAATACCAGAAGCTTCCTCACCGCCACCTTCATGCAGAGTCAAGTCCTACTCCTGGTAATTTGATGTTACTTATAGTCTCAGGGTCCGCTAACTCATATTCGCTGCCATCTATGGCCATTCTTTATAAACGCCATCCATATCAACTCAGCATTTGCTTCCATCAGACGTTTCCCGTCCTCCCCAAATCGCAAGCCGAGGCCTCAACATATCTGCGCGGGTATTTCCCAACTGAAACCGAAAAACACTAGTTACTCATATCCTTGGCATATTTCTCTACTTTTTACTCCTAAAGAGCCTGGCCCCAGAAATCCTCTCACTGCCATGAGGAACAATTGTGTACACCGGCATTGCTATATGGCTGAAGGGCTCGTCGCTGTTTGCGTGGCCTTGTGAAGCGTTCTCTTCGCTTTGCATCTAAGACGGAGAGAAAGCTTCGCCATTGGTGTGAGGCGAGGGGGACGACAATTTCGGCCCCAGTATAGGAGAAAGTCGGCGCGGTTATTAGAGCATGTTGCAACAGATTGCAAGACGGCCAATCAGAACAATGAGAATTATCATTCTAGCGCATCTATGACCGCTGCGAGTGCCTCTAACCTGGTTTCCTTCTGGCTAGGTAACATACTTTGGAGCGATACGCTAGCTCATCTTTGCGATGCACAGACTGCTCAAGTCGATCAACGCGACCATCTAAGACGCGTCCCTTGCTCTGCAGTATCGTGGCAGTACCCCCTACCAAGGGAAAGGTGCACCTAACCCTCTTTTCGCTATTCTCTACTTCTCACTGATTATATCGAAGCAGGCCATCCTGTTTCCCGATAACGCTCGTAGCTCTCCTAGTCCACTGTTGCTTGGGTAAGACAGTCCGGGTTTATATATAACTGATAGTGGGATTGCACATAAGTTTCTGGTCGTAGATATGTCTGTAAAACATATCAAGTGGAGGGGTTCAAGTGACCTTGGGATGAAACCAGTAGATTGTCTACCGAGGCGTTCCTGTAAGGGCTGAGAACTCATTCAACTGCCTGATGGATTAGGGTGTACCTCGTTACTCTGATTATCAAATGCAGGTGTTGTATTTTTCTCTCCGTGGATCGCAGGCAAAGTATGGCTTTTTGGGCTACGTTACGTTGCTCCTTTTGCCCGCGTCCAGTCTTTTGGATACAGATACAGGGTACTGAAGCAGGGGATAAAAAGTAAGAAGTACGGATTTACACATGAGCAGTAGCGAGTTCTACGGGCCTTTTATGGTGCTGTCCCTAGTCATGTTTCACAGTGAGGGATCCAGAGCCTGGTACTAACTAAGTAGCTAATTCATGTCTGTTTATGCTTGACAAGCATATAGTTCTCGCGTTATATATGAAAAAATAGCAATCCTTATTCGCAAACACGCTGCTGATTCAGTCGCTGGCCAGATGTTATCAATAATTACCTGGTCAGTTACCTACGTTCTTGATATCGCTTAAGCCATGGTGACAGCATGACATAATCTGAGTTTAAATTCCAGGTAGGTAATCTTAGAATCACGCCGTCTTCTTAAGATATTTTCTATCGGTTCTGCCTGCTTGGCAAGGCATGATGGAAAGTGTCTGATTGAACCAAATATTGGTATGGCAATCAAAGTCTGGCTATGTTGGCCAGCGGCCTGAACGCACAAACGACCAAGTTGGGCTATGATTGTAATCCGGAAACGAAAAGTTTTGCATCGTGAAGGTTGAGGCCACTTTTCGTCAGTGACAGGATAACGTGCGCGGGTGTAATCGTATCTCTTCACCTGAGATGTCACGGTCGGGCGTTCTGGATCGATACTACCTTTGACTATCCTAAGAATGCTACGTGGCCAGATGTTTGTCTACAGTAGGAAAGCTCCCATTTGTAGTGGGTCTCGAGAATGGCGAACATGGCATCTGCAGCAGGTTTGGCTTCATTAAGATCTAGAAGATTGTCCGCAATTTTGATGCCCTGGGAAGTGATTGCGGGTATGGGATACTTGCCTGAATTAACGCCTCGAGAATCGGAAGCTGTTCTCTCATGTTGACCCAGACGGGGGAGTGGGATAGGACACCGACTCATAGGGCGAGCTGGCCCGAGGGAGACCAGACCGAAGCCGACAGCTCCCTGGTCCATTTAGGGATTGAGAGGCGCATAGCCATCTGCGAAAGTCTAGAAAGCAATGTTCCCTGCTGAGTTGTGGCTTGAGACGATGTGGTGATGAACCGGACAAGCTATTGGGACCATCGGGAACCGATCACATGGGAAAGGATCACCTACACTGCTTAGAACTAGCTATCATGACTGCCTGGCAGGAATGCAACGAGCCCAAACCGGCTGGACCACGAAACATGACATGTCGGGACCACAACACGCTGTCAGGGAAGCTTGGGCATCCCAGTCTCCGACCCTTTTGTGATTCCTCCCCAATAAAAAGAGTAATATCTAAAGGCTCATTCTTAGAGTGTCAGGCAAGAGTGGAGTAAGCCTTGTTTTGGGTCAGCAATTGGACAAGAGGTCATGAGATTGTTATTGTTTCAAACCCCCAGAACTACCTAGGCTAAATACAGTAATTACAAAGTGTTGTCTTAAGGTTCCGCTTGACAACCAAGACACACCATGCGTTATTGGGTAATTCCAATATGGTGCTTAGGCCACTTCGGCAGAAGATCTCCTAACCTAAGAGGTCAGTCTTTGCGATCTGTTTAATTAGCTTGATCAGCTGGAATGGTTGTTGTGACCTTGTCCCACATTTCGTCCAGTGTTCCTAGGAATAAAGTTTTGAACTTCCAAATCCAGATAAAACAAACTGCTAAGTGACACATAGCCAAGATCCGCGGCGCACCGTCTATAGCTCCCTGCATCCTAAACAAGCCCACCGATATCGAAGGCCAACTATGCATGCTCATATTCCCGCATAACAACAGCAGAATACTGCAGCGTCGGCGTCGACCCAAGCCGTGTTGTCAATGTACGCTCCCTCACTGCGACGAATGGAGTAGACAGCAAGCCGTCAGAGCAGATTCCTGGTCTCTATCTGCCGAGGGTTACCCCGCCTAAGAACGCTGAGGCCGCGGGCGGCAGTAAATCGTCTTCTACCCATGGTCTGGTGCGTACGGCGTGTTTCAGGGCATCCTCATGGCCGGCTTCCGGGTCCAATACGCCGTGGACGATGCGCCAGACGTGTGGGACATGTACGGAGTACATGGCCAACTTTTCTGGGACCGAGCTATTCCAGATGAATCGCTTGCCCAGTTACAGGGTGCATGGCGTTTGGGCTCACCTGGGGTCGCGGAAGGGAATACTTCAATGGCTTTGCCACCGCCTTTGCGGGCGTCTTTACCCAATATGGCTACTCGATCCGGTGGTAAGTGGTCAAACTCCCGCATCCGGGGCGCCAAGGACAGGAAATGGCTTACTCACTCACAACTCACAGGCTTGTTAGACTAGACAGGGTGATGTTTGGGAACGGCCAGTTAGCCTAGCCGAAATAGGGAGTCACAGATCTTGCTAACAGAGTTTTGTATTTATGCATTTATCCACCTCTAATCAAATTCGAGCCGCGCTTTCCCCTTTAGAACTATCTTAAGCTATTAATACCTTGGTATCTGAGGTGAATGGATATTTCGCTAGTTTCTAGATGTCTTGTGACAACCATTGTCAATGATGGCCCGCTGGTTCTTCGGATATAATAATGTAATGCCTAAAGTGAGGCCGCCAAAATAATCGCTTTTCGAGTGAGCCACCCTGTCTAGTATCCAGGATTTGCAACCAACCATCTTACATGGCCGCCACCTGTGGAGCTTGTTAGCAGCTTCAGCAGTAGGAGCGCGCTTTGATTTGATATCGATTTGATATCAACTCAGGCCTTGGTGAGTTCTCTTGGGCAAGCGAAAGTCATATACATATCAAGACACGAGGTTAAAAGCTCCACAATATCGCTACTGGGAAGAGGCATATTTTTTCTGTTATATTATGAACCTTTCTATCATTGAAAAGTGGCACGATATGATACATATATTCAACGCATGGAGAGGCCGGCTACTTCTCCACCATCGCGCTGGCGAGGTCATTTTAATTAACCGCCTTCCAGATAACCCCGACCAGTAAGAATGAAACTTCTTTTCATTGGGATTCTCCTCCACTTATCACAGGGCATCGGCAATAAAAAGAACCATGATCTTGAACCATTCAGTTTCGGTCTAAAGAAGGTAGGGCTCATTAATCGCTGAAAGCAATAGAGCGATTTTTGAAAGGCGCTTAATCCCGAAGAAAGTCCCCACTCGCGGCCCAATTCAGAATTCTACAATTCAAGCTTCTTCATAGTGGAGTTCAAAGTGGAACAGATAGATTTATTCAGAAACATGGCTGCACTAGCATCAGGACACTAATACTGTCATTAAGCCTCATTTGTTGGAGCTTATACCATCAGAAGGAGTGACGTAGAAAGCCAAGGCGATGATGATATAAAGACCTATAAGCATAGCACCCCCGAGATAGTTGGACAATCACGTGGCCTGTTTCCAGTCCGATCTGCATCATTGTCAAATCTCCACCATAACTCCCTGCAAGCAGCAACAACAGCGGCGACCAACTCCTCGCCTCTAGCATGCAGATTATCAAAGCGAAATTTCACGGTGATTTATCTAGCAGGTGTCTATCCCTATCTCCTGATGCAGATTGCGCGTGGTGTCTGGAGCGACGCGTGTGCAGAGACCAACCGCTGACGTTCTCGGCTTGTGCAAGAATAGTTTTCAGCGACGATGATTACGACGATAACGATGCCGATCCCAGACGAGACGATACGACCTGATTAGCTTGAGCATGTCCAGCAATCATTGAAGTCGACGCCAGCTTGCCCGCGATCGTCTGCCCAGTGACCGATCAAAACATCAGACGAACCTCCCTCCCATAAGACCTTGCAGCGACTTCCCCAGCGACTTTCCTACTTCCCAAGACGGAACTTCTCCACCAGACGAACCCCTCTCGTGAGCGTGGCGGTGCGCACACATAACTCCTTGGAGGCAAGACAAGCCGTTCGCTTTCCCCGTCGAGAGACCACGTCTCCCAAATAGCCGTCACACCGAGATCGAAGAAATATTAGAGACCACCAGCGACTTGGCAGTGGAGGGCCACTATTGAGACAGTTGGGCGGGCTGTGAGTCGGTGGCTGACGGAGACTTCATGGCGGTAAGTGTGTCCTCAGCCAGGGCAGCCGATCGGTGTCGCGAAACGTCATCCCAATGTTGAGCTGATCTCTAGCGGTTTCTCAGCAAGGTCGTGAAGCCAACAACAACAGAACGTGTCGCGAAACGTCAGTACTATCACCGGTCCATTCATTGTGGCAATGAAACGTCTAGATACTGTTTCAGGCTGACTTACCTGCCCTTTTAGTCCCCATTGTCTGTGATGAAATGGAGCTTCAGAGCTCCGTCTCCATCCCACGATCCTGATACCCACGGCTTCACAGTGCCAATCCTCATCGAATGCTCAACATGACCTCTCAGCACTCCCTCGCAGACGAGCCAATTTGCTCGACTGTGCTACTGCAGAAAGTATCGTTCTCCTGCTCCTTGGAGGGCCTTGATCTCATTCTCGCATAGCCTGCTTTCTGACACCTTCGATTCGATCTCGACATCTCAATCAATAGCAAGATGATATTGTCGTCGATCTCTAGGTACTTGGCGGAGTTACCGTTCCAGTGCCAACACATGTGAGTTATTCTAAAAGGATGCAACGAATATTAAGTTGCTAGGTTAGCAGTGGTACTGAGGGACTCAGTTTCTCTGTCGAACACTCCAGGATACTCCCTTCGACTCGTAGCCAGAGCCCTGTTACCGTCCGTATTGATCCCAACTCCAGTCGTTCGCCGTACAGCCCTTCACCAACTCCCATCTTCCACCACCATCGAAGGGTTTCTGCAGGACCTTTGGACCAACGACGAAAAACGAATTTCTGATACGTCCAGCTCCTCACTCACCAATTCGCCCAAACAATACAGAACGAGAGAAGCAATATGATAGTGTGTTAAGGCAGATCCAAACCATCGGTATGCGGCGGCATTGGCGGGCATGGCGTTGTACGGGAGCAGCGAAATCACCTGGTTGGGCGTCACCTTCGTCAGAGACCTCGCCTCTTGGACCACAAACATGGCCAAAGGTCTAGCTACACGTTACAACAAACGCTCTAGGATTGCCAAATGCTCGGGGAATGGCCGATGATCTGGCGAGAACGTTGTCCCAACACTACAAAAGACAAGGCTATGTACAACTTCTTTGTCGGTATGTTCGATTTGATCAATACCGGCGGCAACGAGAGCGTAGCCAATACCCACTGGATGTGGCGTCTGTCAGTGGCGTCCCTTATCTGAAGTGCCTTGCGAGCAGTTCTTTCCGATCAAAGAGAATGATAGTGACGCCATACTGGTTGCGTTACGGTTGAGATCGATAAAGAGCCATGCTTGTAGGAAAGACAATTCGTCTGCGACAAATGCAGCAAAAGAACCCGCAGGTAGTTGGCGAACTACGAAGATGGATATTATGGTAAGAGGCTGTTTTGCTGTTGGCGCAAATGGAGAGGCGCGATTAATAAGGAGAGGATTCCGGATGGCGAAGAGGGTAGTCTCGTTACAATAGAGCGCAAGCAGCTTCGAATCAACGCGCTGCAGTCATTGCAACGGACTTGAGTCATCTCGGCCGCTCACTCCGCAGTGAGCGCAACGAGCCCAAGCACCTTCGATACGGCTCGAGCCTCTTCAAAAGCTTCGACCGGACATTCGGTCATTATTG
>JACDIX010000004.1:0-20386 GCA_019843635.1 Fusarium siculi
AGCTCGATACAAAGAAAGAAGAAACATTCGCGTGTCCGTTTTACAGAAAGGACCCGATCCGCTTTCTTGAGTGCATAGATGTCAGACTGGCTACTATTGCGATCGTCAAGCAACACCTGAGAAGACGACATGTAGCAGATCCACCTTCGGCGGTAAGTCGAAAAGGGTCTCCCTCGTTGAATAAGGTCGAGGACCATGTACGGGAAGAAGGATACACATGTTGTTTGGATACTATACCTCCTGACATTTGGGGCGATCTCAAGATTCGTTCTGATAGACGCATGTCGTCCACGGATCAATGGCACGAAATTTGGAAAATTCTGTTCGGGGAGTCGAATATTAAACGAAACCCGCTGTCGAATGGTCTAGTGAAGGAGATCATGGGAATAATTCGTGATGTCTGGAGTAAAGAAGGCAGCCAGATTGTGTCCAACTACTTGCACGCTCGAGGCATACCACTTAACTCAGGTCAGCTGTTATCTTTACTTCCAGAGCTTTTGGATAAGTTTGAGGGTCGTTTCGAACACAAGCCTGTCGCAGATAACTCGGACGAACAGCATGCTGGTATCGAAGGCCCTCCGTTGGAAACCGCAATAGGGGGGACAGACGGCTCTCATGAGAGCTCTGAAGCTCCGATCCAATGCCCATATCCTAAATTTGACCCGCTTGACTTAATCCCCATCTCAAGGTCCTCTCCGATCGTCTGCAGATCTCTGGAACCAATTCCAAGCGTTCAGGGTCGTCATAATTTTCATTCGGTTGGAGGGGCGTTTGAATCACAAGCCAACTGCTCTGAGTGTGTCGCTACTGATTTCCCAACTTGTACCGAACCAGTACTCTGTATGGCAGTTCTAAGTCCTGACGATGATCCATGTAATATCTTCAAAGCCGACCCCTTGTCACAAATAGCTGAGACACAAATCCATCAAGATTGGCTTGGTTTCCCGGATGACCATTACGACTGGTATCCCAACTTCCTGGAGGGGTGAAAAGTCAAGATCCGATCAACTTGGGCATCCAAATTCATTTTCACCAACATTTGAACTTTCAGTCGTGTTATAGCGGTCTAGCGGACGGGCTGGCATACCTTACAAGGCTGTAATATTAGACGTAGCCTGTCAAGGAAGGAGAGAGAGAGAGAGAGAATGCAACTGGTTGTATGCTATATATGTCGATCGAAAAACATTTATCCTTCGAATTTAGCTGATTTAACTCAAATCATATTTCATAATTAGTCCTAACCCTTCTTGATTTCAATATATGCTCACCTCAAGATATAGAAATTGCACAGCTACCGTGGGCTAGTAGTCGAAATTTCCGATCACCCATCGAGCAGAAGTGCTATTTATATCGTTGACACCAGCGCGAGACTGAGTTCGGCAGCTAGCTCTTCTCTCTCACTAGCTTCATTCCTTTATCTCTGTTGAAAAAGACAGAAAGCACTCCTCTATGAGTTTCCGTCATGACGAAGAACGAAACTCTCACGGTATTCGATGGTTTCATATCGGCCCACATATACCTTCGATATGACGAGCCTCCAAGAGGCTGCCGCGGTACTCTTGATGATAAGCTGGATGCGATTCCAGCCTGGTCCTCTGCGCAAAATGTTCAACTCGCGTCAAAGGCTGTATGGGATCTTCTTGTCCAAACCAAGAATCCGGCCATGATCGATTTCTTGACCAAGTCTTACGAACAGGCAAATGGTATCTGTTTCGACGGCATGATTACTATCTACATGGCCGAGGATAATATCATCCCCGAAACCTTGGAGTACACATTTTCGTTCTTTATCTTGTCCTATGTCATCTCTCGCCTCTCATTCACAGAATGGACGAACGAGGGTGATATCCTCGCCGGCATGCGTCCGTGGCAGGCGCTCATGAAGAGAGACGAGAACGAATGGGCCTTGTTCAAGGATCTGGTTAACGCTTTGGGCTTTACAGAAGACATAGGCGCAACCACCCAGCCCGATCACGGACAGCAAAACCACAACCTAGGCGGCGGAGACCATTTGCCACAAGGAACGGCCTGCTCTAGTCCTTTGAAGATGACCGCCATATACGGAACTATTCGACAGTACATTTACAGGCACCAGGGCTTCTGGTTCAAGCTTGGTGACGGATGCAGCCCAGTGGAAAGGGGCGACAAGTGCACAGCCATCCTTATACTCATCATTATACATCTGCGGAGTGAGCGGTCGAGATGGCTTGGGTCCGTTGCGATGACTGCAGCGCGTTGATTTGAAGCTTCTTCGTCGATCTCGATCGAAGCTGCTTGGCCTTTGTTGTGACGAAAACCACAGCCTTCGCATTAACCGCGCTCCCTCCTTTAGGCTTTGCCTCGTGAACCGCTTCCCAAAATCCCCTATAGTAATCGCGCCTCTTCATTTGCCCCGGCAGCAACAACAGCCTCTTCCCATCGTATCGGCGCGTTCTTCCTCTGCTCCAGTTGTCGCTTGTCTTTTGCAGTGTTCGGAGAATATTCTCGCCCGATCAGTAACCATTCACCAAGCTTTTGGCAATCCTAGAACGTTTGTTGCAACGTGTTTTGTGATCCAAGAGGCTGACGGGTCATTTCGTTGTTCAACGCTGGCGGACTCCGATTCTTGTACAACGCCACGCCCATCAATGCCGCTGTGCACCAGGGGGGAGCATGATGGACATGCTTACATCGGGAACTACTAGAGCCTCCGAACAGGGAAGATCTGTATGCGTCGAGGAAGACAACAAGGGCGATGAAACGCTGTGGTGGTGGGCGAGCACTGGGTCGGATGCGCTGAAGCTTCTGAGCATGGACTTGCACAACAGCCGTCAAAGTCTGCGGCTGGAGCGCATCATCCATTGGCGTCTTCGACTAGAAGATGACTGGGATGCCGCCGGCGACTCTGGCCTCAGTGCAAGCGGCGCAAGGCAAACGGATGCCCACTTTCTCAACGAGCGACAACTCGAGTATTCTCCTCCATTGAGTAGAGGATGGTTTGGATCTGCTCCAGCACACCATCATATTGCCTCTCTCGTTCTGGATTGTTTTGGGCGGATTGGTGAGTGAGGAGCTCGACGCATCAGAAATTCGTTTTTCGTCGTTGGTCCAAAGGTCCTGCAGAAACCCTTCGACGGTGGTGGAAGGTGGGAGTTGGTGAACGACTGTACGGCAAACGACTGGAGTTGGGAACAATGCGGACGGTAACAGGGCTCCGGGTACGAGTCGAAGGGCGTATCATGGAGTGTTCGACAGAGAGACTGGGACCCTCGGTACCACTGCTAACCCAGCAACTCAACATTCATTGCATGCTTTCAGAACAACTCGTGTGTGTTGGCACTGGACCAGCAACTCCGCCAAGTACCTAGAGATCGACGACAACATCATCTTGCTATTGATTGAGATGTCGAGATCGAATAGAAGGTCAAGGTGGGCGGCAATGGTGTCGGAAAGCAGGCGATGCGAGAATGAGATCAAGGCCCTCCAAGGAGCAGGAGAACGATACTTTGTGCAGTAGCACGGTCAAGCGGGCAGCAAATTGGCTCGTATGCGAGGGAGTGCTGAGAGATCATGTTGAGCATTCGATGAGGATTGGCGCCGTGAAGCCGTGGATATCAGGACCGTAGGATGGAGACGAAGCTTCATGACCTTGCCAAGAAACCGCTCGCGCTCAGCTCAACTGTGTGATGACCTTTCTCGATACCGATTGGCTGCCCTGGCCGAGGAGACACTTGCCGCCATCAAGTCACCGCCATGGCCACCGACTCACAGCTCGCTCAGCTGTCTCAGTGGTCTTCCGGCTCGGTGCGATGGCTATTTGGGAGGCGTAGTCTCGACGGGGAAAGGGAAAGGCTTGTCTTGCCTCCTAAGAGCTATGTATGCGCATCATCACGCCCACGAGAAGGGCTCGTCTCATGGAGAAGTTCCGTCGTGGGGAGGAGGAAAGTCGCTGGGGTTTCACTGCGCGGTCTTATGGGAGGGAGTTCGTCTGATGATGTTGTGATCAGTCATTGGGCAGACGATCGCAGGTAAGCTAGCGGCAGAAGGAATCGCGACGAAAAAAGGTTGGATCGAGTTATATAGACGCGGACTCGGTTTCAATGGTTGCTGAACATTCTCAAGCTAATCAGCGCGTATCGCCTCGTTCAGGATCGGTGTCGTCGTCGTCGTCGAAAGCTGTTCTGCACAGGCCGAGAACGTCAGCGGTCTGTCTCTTCACGCGCGTCACTCCAAACTCCACGCGCAATCTGCATAAGAAGATTGGGACAGACACCCTACTAGCTAAGCCACCGTGAGACGCCGTTGCCGATGGTCTGCTGCGCCAGTGGCGAGAACTTGGTTGCCGCTGTTGTTGTTGGTGCTTGCAGAGAGTCATGGTGCAGATTTGACAATGATACAGATCCGGACCGGAAACATGCCACGTGATTGTCAATTATCAATCAAAACACCAAAATTCCGATGACTTCGCAACATCACCATATTATGTCGCATCACAATAGATGTAATACCAATGTACAAATCTCAAATTGGTGATCAGAATGGCATAGCTTTCATTACCTTCGGGTTAATGCTGCTATTGTCATACCTCAGAGCAGTCAGACCAGCACCAAAAAAGGATAATTTTTGAATTTCAAGTTGCAGTGGGTAGATCTAGATTTCCACAAACCACAATGACATTCTTGGTCTGGGCATAATCATATGTACATTAAAATGCTCATTAGGTCAAGAGAAACGCAATTATACTAGTCTTATTGTAATGCAACGTCATTTGGTGATATCGTCGTGAAGTTATCTCAATTTCCCTGATTGCAAATTGACTTTGACATGGAGATTCAGTCGCCTAACCTAAGTATGAATAATTCAAGCTTAGGTATCTGAGACTGTGACCACACAACACCAGCATTTTCTAAGCCAAATTATATGAGATAACAGCGAGAGGGAATGAAATGTTATGATATTTGTGAGGATGAATTTTATGTTCCTACTAATACTCACCTCTTGCGAATTCATGAGGCTGTTCTGGCCCTTGTCTCTGTGCAGGGTAGTCTAGGAGGGGAGAGTTGGTGGAAGATGAGGTGAGGTGGGGCAGTCGGGTTGGTTCCATTGGTCCGAGCGGTTCAACTTGGCAGGTACGTACCTCTAGACTTCGGATTCCATTTGTTCCCAAACCTGCACCAGGAACAATTCCTCCCTGCTAGGAACAGCAACAGCAACAACACTGCCCTGCATGCCCTGCAGGCTGCAGCAGGTCATCGCCGTCGATATCTCGCGGTGAGTTACCCAGCGGGTTCCCCGCCCTCATCTTCTGACGCGGATTGCGCGTGGTGTCTGGAGACACGCGTCTTGAGAGACTGACAGCTGACGTTCTCGGCCTGCGCAGGAACATTATCAGCGACGACCACGGTGCCGATCCTGGACGAGACGAGACGAGTAACTATCGAGCCGAGTCAACGTACCGATTAGCCGATCGCAACGCCAGCAGACGAACGCCCTCCCCAAGACCTCGGAGTGACTTTCTTAGCAACTTCCCTTCTCCCAAAATGGAACTTCCTTCTAAGAGGAGCTCTTCCTGGGCGTGATGATGCAAATAACTCACGGAAGGCGAGACAGGAATTTACGCTTCGAGACCACGTCTTCCAATAGCCACCGCACCGAGCGGGAAACAGAATGCTGGAGACCGCCGTGGACGATCTGGCGAGGCGGCGACCAAGATCCTACACTTCTCAACAGGTTTGAAGCACGAGGACCTAAGTAGTCCATCCTGTGGCGCATGCGCTGCAGCCGTTTGCTGTGTATGCCCGGCTGGGCAGGCAAGGACCTGTTTGTCGCCTGAAAGGGCGTATTCAGAGTCTCCCTGGTAAGCACAAAAGTTCGAGATGTCCCTCAGACCCATTACAATTCTTGCAAGAGTATTCAAGACTTTGGCGTGGTATAAAGCGGAGGGGCGCAAGGTGCGGGGGATGATTATAGAGACAGCTGGGCGAGCTCTGAGTTGCTGACCAGGATGGGGTCCCTTGAAGGTAAGCGTCTTGTCGTCCGTAGCCCGCTGATCCAACGGGCCCATTTCGGATAGATGTGCTAACTACTCTGTAGTTGAGATATTCTACTGTAATGCAGATGCCCCCGCGCCGTGCTTCACCGCAAATCCCCCTCCTATAAGCCTCGGATGTCTTTCCAGCTTAAGCTACACACAACACCAGTGCGCCTCTCAGCCCCGTTTTGGCCATGCCGATAGACCATCTACTGCAGGAAGCCGATGTTGTCTTGGTCACAGAGAGGTTGTCAGAACCCTAGAGCGCCACAGCTCTTCATAGTCATGCACAATCGACGGCGAATACCTTGGGTTGCGATGGTGATTGTAATTGCACCGGTAAATATTCAACTGATTCAGGTAATTTTTTGATCCATTCGAAGACTCGTAAATCTGATATTTTACTGATAATTGCATCAAGGCTCTTCCAAATTTGGGCAAGATCAATAGGACATGCGAATTCGGCTCCCCCCAGGCTTGAGTTCTGGGAGGTATTGGTGGAATCACGATCCAGACTACCAACAGAAGCCGGAGGCTCAATCCGTTATCTGCTCCGCGGACAGAAGAGCTGCAATTTCAGGTCTTGCTCTCGCTTGTCCTATTGACACCATCGACACCACTGAGGTCGCCAATGCTCAGCCATGGAAGCACAGCGGACCAGGCCAAAGGAATATCCGCTCTGCCATTCCCGCCAGCAGGTCCTCCAGCGTCCAGTTGTTTGTACTTACGCCTGATATGTAGAATGTTCAACACTCGAAGCAAATGATGGGAGCGCCGCCTCTCGGCGAGTTCACATGTTCGCACGGGGATCGACAGTCTTAAGGTTGTCCTAACTTGGATCTTCCAGCATCTGTCGTTGATCATCTTGATCGGAGTTGAGTTTCAGGATGCGAGGATGCTTTGAAAATGATTCCCATCTCAACATTTGCTATCGCCGGTGGTGTTGCAATGCTCTCGATGAGGTTGACGTTGATGGTGGGCACTGCCATGTGCCAGAGTTTCAAAGCGAGTCTCTCGTTCCGCTGCCCATTTCTGTAGGTCATTCTTCACCAGGCGAACGACACGTTCTGGCAAAACAGTACATGGGAGAGAAGATTCAGGTCCCATCTCTATTCCTGTGCTATGGCGCTCTACTGCAATCTTGGCCTTGATGTTCACGAAATGTTAGCCATATTGCAGTAGTGACTTTGGGCGATCTGCACTCTGGAGTATGATCGGCACTTCGCTCTCGGTTGCGAAAAGTGCCTAAGACTTACCGTTCTCCAAATAGTGTAAGGCATCATTAAACATTCTGTATTGCAGTACCCGTCGTTTTATCAATCTTCGCCGCCCCTCTTCAACGCTGCTCAGACCCTTGGGCGAGGGTGATACGATCTCGAAGTACCAGACTCATGTTCAAAATGCTCAATGTCCAGCCTCCCGGAGTTTATGATCCATTGTTTCCCAGGTGCTTGGCTCCATGCAGAATAGCCTCCGCTGAAAGCTCTATTGGCGCAGTCACTCCTACAATTTATTCGATTCCCAGCTTGAGTTCAACTGGCTTGGCGTCTTCTGCCAAACGCGATATTCCATCTGCCAGGCTCTGTAATACCTTTGTGATCAGTGTAAACTTTCACTGGATATAAGGAATGGTTGATCGCCCAGTCGCTCTCGTTCAATCCTGGTACAACCGCGAGCATCTCTTTCTCTGGCATCGTGTATCGGCGCTCTGCGTCGCTGAAGCGTCCCGAGATCCACATGATAATTCTCGCGTTCTTGAAGTTGTTATCGTCGATGTCTTCTCCCGCTGGTATGTCGTCGAGCTGGAGGAGAACTGGGCCTGTTCCGTTTTCTGGGACGTTGGTTGCCAGGTGAAACTGTTTCTCGGAGTCGGCTCCTGAAGTTGTATTACTATGAATGGCGTTGCAAATGGTTTCAAGTGCCGCTGCCACATCACTGAGCAGGGTGGGTTCTCCGGGAAGTGTTCCCCAAACTTCGCACACTTCTCCTGGTGTTTCTGCGCTGGCCAAATCCCCTTCTAATCCACGGTAAATCCCAGTGGTTCCATGCTAGACATGAACAGGCTTGTGTCGTTCAAGTATCCTCGAAGCGGCGGGGGTTCAGAGCAGTCCTCAAAGAATAGGTGACCAAACACCAAGTCTCTCAATCTGGCGCAATTGGCAGACGAACCTTTCAGCCCCATCGGAGTGTGATTGTAGTAGTGTGAACCGGTCGGTATGAGGGACCCGGTCTACTCCCTGTCGGACGGTTGGATCGGTATTGCCCAGAAGCCGTATGAGGCATCCGCCTGCGAGAACACCGGTGGTCGACCACAGTATGTGGAATCTAAGTCTGCTTCGAAGTTGCGATATGGTAACGCTGGTTTCTTTGTTTGCTCGTTGATCAATCGATAATCATGTACCATTCTTAGTTGAAGTACGTGATCCGGTCACGGGTTTTGTATGGCTTCGGAATCCAGTCCGTGTTCGCTCCCTGCAATCCTGAGCCTCGGCTGATGAAGCCGTTTCGTTCCGAACTTTTTGGCTGCCATAATGTCGCGTCGGCTATATGTTTTCTGGAAGCGAGCTACTAGACCAGTGTCCAGTCAGGTAGTTGGTTCCAGTTCGTTTCTGGAATGTGATTGATGAGTCCAGCTCGTCGCTCGGCTGCCTGTGTCTCGCGTCGCCCACAGTTCTTGTTCTCTTGTTTCGGGGCAGGAGTTTCGTCGCTCGGAGAATCTGATCGTGTGGGGATAAAGCTCGGCTGGTCTGTCGGCGATGGTTGAGGAGGCGAAGTTTTTGCCGTCAGGAGTTTAGCAGGAGAAGAGCACACGCTTCGTGCATCCTGGGTTTGGTCATTCGCCAGAAGCTCGGTTTCAGAGGGGGAGAGTTCGTAGTTTGCTTCTATGCTTGGGAGAGGAAGAAAAGTCGAATACCGAACGCCGAAAATGTTGTGATCTGAGGCGCTGGAAGTGCCCGGCGCGACAGCGCTTTCGTTGCGCTGAAATGAAGCTCTCGCGATGTTGTTGTTGGAGGAAGGTTGCTCCTCCGGAATGCAGGCCCGGTAGCGGGGTAATTTAGCGGCCTTCTCTGGCGGTATGCTACAGGGCGGTAGAATCGCGCCTCCCAGAATGCATCACGAAAGTTTCACGCTTCTATGGAGACAGGTAAATAAGTATAATGTTTCTGGATTCCTTAGTACTATATATCACTGTGCTGGATAATTCGATGCATATCAGCCAGAATGCCCTCCACTTCGTTCCCAATCTCAGCGTCATCATCCACGTGGATGAGTTCCTCGTGTCCTGGTTCCACCAGATCCAGGGTCGCTTCAGCCATGTCCCTCTCGTGATCTTCAGTGCTTTCAGTGCGTCTTGGAGGTGGTCTGAATGGATATCAACAGCTGCTGGGCGTCCTTTGAAGCCCGTGATGATCCGTTTCTCTTTGTGATGGTGCTTGACCGCTTCCACGCATCGCAACCAAGGTCTCCCAACCAATGTCCTGTCATAACGCAAACCGACAAATGACACATGGCTTTTGCCACCACGACTCCCAACATCACAAATTCAGTAAAATCAGCAATCTCATCATTTGCCAGGCCGCAGGCGGATGGGCTCAGCCTGAGTCAGTCGCACAGGGCGCAAGCCAGACCAGATTAACCACCGAACCGACGTCTGGCAAGATAGCATCCGTATGGTGACCCGACAGGTAACTACATATGTATCCCAGCGTTTTCGTCACTGATTCTTTAGGTGACAGTATCGCGCTACATTAAGGTATGTCCCAGACATTCGCGGCTGCGCCAAACTCCCACAGGTCTGTTTGCCCTGGCTGTACTCCTCCTCAAGTACATTGGTAAGCACCGGTCCTATGAGTGCTCTGAAGGGACCCAGCATATTCACAATCACTTCCCTGGTCTTGGTACCTTCCGCTCATCGACGACGCTGCATCAGCCTGGACAACTGTTGTCAAATGGATGGGACAATCTGTAGCAGTCGTAGCATACTGATCGGAATGGTATCGTTCTTCAAGGGCTGCGCGATCTCAAAGGGCAGGCCTTGGTAAGTTCGCTCTGTAATACAATCGCAGGCAGATAAAAGCGCGAGTTTGCGGATAAGATTGACGTGAGGTGTTGGTTGGCGAGCCAACCCGAATTCATGAGATGACTTTACTGGCCGTTACAGCTATAGGGGCCCCACCTAGGCTGCTCCTCCTCCCCCTCCTCCCCCTCCTCGATAGATCAGGAGCCGTGGCACTTGCTAATTTCTGCATAGGTCTCTTCTGTCACGAGTTGCGGCCTCCCCAACCTGTCTGCCACAAATAACTCGACGTTGTAACGACCGCCTAGCTACGAACCCTTCCCTACGACAAAACACTGAGCTCTGCATCCTGATCTTGACTGAGAATGGAGCCACTTCTAGGATCATCTTTCGACCGGCATCTCATGCCATATACGGTGAAAACATACAGTGGAGAGAGTCTGGCCAGAAACCACGATATGTAGAGCGAATCGGCGGTCCCAGAATATCCTGCCGGTTATAATTTGCAGCAAGAATTGACGGAAAAGTCACATGTCAGCTACAGCAGCGATGGTGTTAATGGTTATGCATACTCGCCGCCAAATGCACCAAGTGTTGTGCATTTGCAATCTATAAATTCACCCTCAAGAGGCTTAGAATTTGAGGCGGGAGAACTGAATTCGCCTGTGGATGCAGAGTCTTTGACTCAACTTCTTAAGTCGATCGCCAGACATAATAGCTGGCAGACAGGCCAAGCTACGAATCGCGGACAAGAGATTGCAGGCTGGGCGTCAGAGAATGACCTCAACCTTCTCAACACTCCAGATATACAGACAAACCCGCATGGAAACACGATTGATCTAGCCTTTACCAACATGCCATTGGCCGAAGCTACTCTGGAGGACCATCTCGCCACTAGCTCGGACCATTTGACGCTCAGCCTGTCCTTTCCTGACATGAAGGCAACTCCATTGCCGCCGGGAAAGATCCGAGTGACGACGGAAGACGAGCTCAAAAGATTCGTCAAGATTGTAGAACTGGGAGCCACGGAACTCTCCCGGGCAGATTCGACCCCTACTGAGCTGGACGAGCTTGCGTCTTCACTTGTAAGTCTACCAACATCAGCAGCGAAGGCAGCTGGCCGGCCCACGCACTACCGTTGACATCCAATCCGTATGTTTTTATATTATTGGTGGGTGAAACACTTTTCAGCTGACCATGCTAAAGACCAGGAGACTCATACTCTCTCCCATGTGGTTAGTGAGGTTACCTTGCCTAACAAAGTACATAAGGGTCATCTTCCCCGTTTCCAACTCTCCTTCAACTTCGTTCTTCATCAGCATTGCCCTAACATCTCCATACATGTCTGTATACCCAAAACCTCCATTCAACCGCCCTCAAACCCCCATTCTGTCAACTTATACAAAGTGAATCCCATGTTTTTCCTACATAAAGTGGACGATACCCAACCATTGGTACCCTTTTATCCCGACAGCATAACCCAGAATACTCATGTCCCGTGAAGCTCCCCCGCTATGCGTCGCTGCAAACAGGTAGGACACTCCCGGACTGTCGTCTCGAGCATGGGGAGTCTATGCTCGTCTGCGAAACCCAGGAAATGAAACCTTGTCTTCTTTGATATGTCGCTCATGTTGTATGATACGACAGAAGACTAAGGGCGGTTGGTTTAGCAAGGCCTACAATGTTACACCGAAAGCCACATTTATATTAGCGTCGTGTCATGCAACTCCAGTCTGGACCGTTTGATTAAGACTATCAAGGTATAAGGTGGTATCAGGGAGAAGAGTTGGAGGGATGGATCTAATAACCAAACAGAGACCTGAAATGAATTATAGTTAAACGGACATAAAGCTTTGGCATCGGCTCATTGTTCTGAATCTTTTACAAAGATCCTGCTTAAGAATATACTCACTTAGATGAAGGGAGCCTGCTCTTTTCCACTGGCAATACTGTGCGCTGGATTGGTGTTGATGCTCCTTGGAAGCCGGCTTACCACGAAGAATTCCACCTAAACCCAACTCATGATTGTCGTCTTGTTGCTTCCACAACTTCGTGGTTGATACTTTGAGAGTTGTTACAGTTGTTTCTGACTTCTCTACGCGGACAACCCCAACATCAAGGGCCATATCACCCCGTCCCATGAGAGACAACTCATGGAACATTCGGTCTCTGTGTGGCTGATGTCTTGGAGCGTCTCACGTTGGTGTTGGACTTTAGCTCAAACATACCACAACTCACTCAGGAACTGCGTCTCCCTAGACAAAAGTGCTGCTGTCGAGCTGAAGGCATTGAGCATACCTTGGTTCCCTTCCTGTCTATAGTGGACTCCGTGAACGTGAACTGTTCCTGCTGTACAGACGCAATCTCCGATGAATACTGGGCAGTCGGCGATCCCCGATTACTTTCCGAGTTGATCAGCTCCGTGATGGTGTTAGCGTGAAGAAAGCACATATTATGGCTTCGTTCTGCCAGGATTGGTGTGGTCCTATCTCTGTGAGCTCGGCAAGGTCGATGGGTAAATGAGACAGCGAATAAGGTGGAAGATAACTTTGCTGAGAAAGAGGATAGTCGAGTCGTCTCCTTGCCTTTATCAGGACTGTTCTTAGAAAGGGCCTTCAGTGCCACTCTCCATTGTCAGATAGCTTTTATGGCCTCCGGATGAAGTCCTTTGATGGTGCAAGTAAGAGTTTGAGTGCTAAGAATAGCTAGTTGCCGGGTAAGCTCGTCGGAAAGTCTTTTATACTCCTAGATCCTGATGATCTCGAAAATGTTGTTTCTCACAGCGCAACTAGGTTATTTTCCTGAGAGTATCTCTGCAATTTCTGAGAATGTTGAGGTTACGGGGAATCCCACTGATGTACTGTTGTTGGAAGCTGTCCGGCATACTCTACACATGAGCTTTCGTTTAGAGGTGTGTGCTGCCATCTTTCTCTTATTGCTGTCTTGCGTTTGATCGTCTCAAGGGACGTATCAGAGGCACCTTCTTATATCCCGTGATGGCGGGTAAATAAGTCATTCTTTAGGTTTTCATGACGTCAGCTACATGCTGTGGCAATTGGTCAGACATTGTGGCATAATGTCTGAGTTGCTAGCTAGATGTGTTGTTTGCAGTTGAGATTTATGGCTGAGAACTTAAATTAGCATTGAGAACTTAGCCGAGTCGCCATCCGCCAGATTCGCGTCGGTATGGTGGCTGGCTAGTTCTCCCCCTCTGTAGTCAGACCTGGTCAAAACTGTCTCTTCTGGAGTGGGAACATCTTTACATATCACCGTATGTCCTGGCGTCCGCGATGGTGCCAGGCAGAAGGAATAACGCTCATGTTTTCACATTCGATCGATAATGGTTTCCTGTTATTGCTAGACCTCATCATGCTTATTTAACTGCTATGTCGAACCGTAGCCTGAGGCCAGCCTTGTCACAGTCCAAGCAGGTAACCTCTACGTTACCATACATCCCCCAGGGGAGTTTTTATACAACTTAAGCTGGCCTCTAGAAGCCTAGGTCGATGTAAGGACCGGAGCTATATGAGCAATATATCGATTGTTGATCAATGCTGTCCCATACCGATGCCCGATCAAGTAGACTAGATCGAGATATGTATTGCAAGGTAATATAAGTCGTTGCAAGTCGACAGCCAGTCGTGTTCATTAAGAATGAATACTTCCTTGTTGCTCCATTCCTTTCCCTCTGCTTTATTATTTAGGGAGGACATTGATACCGTAGAGTCTTCTTGCATCAGAACGCAGGGCAAAATAATGCTGACCTGGCCTGGAGGAACTGTGACACGCCCGCACTTTTGCCGATACATTGCTATGACCATTTTATACGGTCGACTAGGTAAAGTACCTTGTTGGATCTGTGAAGCAGGTTAGCCTGGCCCAATCATTGTTTCATACAAGAACCTACAAGGTGTTCAAAAAGCTGTTTCGCCAATTCGCTCTGATCATTAGTCCGTTGAAATTCGAATAGTGGTGTATTAGGCACTTGTTCTGGATTTTGGTCAAGAATCTGCCCTCGTATATTCTTGGCCATCTTTATAAGACTGCCGGATGCATTGTAAATGCCTGGACGGATCGCAACGACCTCGGGGTGAGTATAAAGCTCTGTTCTGGAATATGTTACCCATTTAACTCCTTAGGTAGTGGTAGCCGTATCACTTACCCTTCGAGATGTTCGACAGGCAGACTTTTGAGTTTCAGACCATGTGAGAAAGGGCGGACTGGTACTGATACCTCAACTGAGTCTTTACCATTGAAAGTGGCGCTTAGCCAGGGACCTGAAGAAAAGAGTGTGCCTTTGCTTGTTTCATCCTCCATCTTGCCAATTTGTGGTTCAATATCTTGTGTCGCACTCCTGACACTGAGCTCAGCTAGAATGCAGGCATCAATGTGTCTAAGGCGCATCTTATTCTTCAATCGCCGTGGTCTGTCGAAGTAAAGTGAACTGCCGAGACGTCAGGTAGTGTCTGATATGAGAGTTTCTAGCACCTACATTTCTAAGCCTTTTACAACCTTGCTCTGAATTTTGTTAGAGCAGCCAGGGGCGAACGGCCAAAAGTTCCAAAAGGCAAGCCATGTAATCACAGGAGAAGGCTTAGGAGGGCAAACAATCTTCCCGTCATCGAACACATATGCAAGACCTTCAAGGCTTTTTAATCCCTTATTCAGCTTGAAGTAGAAACGGCAGAACTTAATGGTATCCATTTTCGGATCCACGGAATGGCATAATAGGTCTTGGAGTGACAGAGACTTGTGCGAACGTTTGAGAGCTCGGTCTTTTTAAGTCGATACGAGCTATTGGTGACGCTTATGGCAATCAACTTCAGCCCACGGACCGTAAAAGCCAAGGCTGCAGCCAAAATAAAGAGCTCTTGGGCTTCGATATTGCAGATTGAACGAATTGAAAGGAGAACAGTTCAAGACTTGTTTTTAAACGCACCGCAGTCTAATAAAAAGGGGAAAGAATTTATGTTGGATCCGGGGTTTGAGCTCCTACCTAGACCTCGTCCTTTGTCAGCCACCAATATTTTTAAGATTAGCATGGCATGGACCACGCATCGTATTCAAGCTTCCAACGGTTGCCTGATCTCTCAGGAGCCAGAAAAGCACACAGCCTGCCTCAGGCTAGATTCACCATACCTAAATTTACCCACGGACAAGCTCTGCGTCCCCATGTCGCAACCAACGGGTATTGTGCCACGACAAGTGACATTGCATGGCCAACAGTGCCACATAGATAGAAGCGATGCACTGGCTACTGGCTAGTCTAGGTGGTCAATGGATGGTTTACTGCAGCTCTCCACACACAGGCGCAGGAGTCCAGTGCCATTCAGGTACGGGAGGTTGGTAACATAAATGGAAGTTGCGTGGCAGAGAAGTTGTTCTTGACCTGAAATAGGAGATTCAATTATATAAATGTGCGGGTTTGAGGTGTACCGAGATTACCGGCCACCACTAGACAAGCACCGCGATGTGGGAGGTGTTTATCTCGAGTGAGGATTGCCTCATGCGGACATGATGGTATACAAGCTGGCAGGGACGCAAAGATGAATCTTGAAAGACCTCTAATATTTTTGCAGCAATATATTTTATTGCTATAGATCGTGGCTTCCTGGACGTCATTAGTATGGTCGGCCTAGTATGATATCTACATCTGAGCTTAAGCTTATTATAGTCAAATGCCAAGTGAATCAGAACAGATTTCGAACACAGAAGCTTTGTGCCAAGACATGAAAAATACAAAACATATAAATCACTTGGCGTGGTATTAGTAACTGAAGTGTTTTGCGTTCCGATTCTACTATAGTAATGCCTCTTCTATATCCATTGGTCTCATTATTTCGGGGGAACCAATCGTGATTCGTCTGATAGTACGTTTAAACATATCGAACATGTCAACCGGCTATCTCTTTTGCCCTCCCCCAGTATTGTCCTTCCCCGGTGGTGTTTTGCATGGTGCTGATACATCATGTCCAATAATGGTCTGTCAGAGACTAGAGGGTTGGAAAAGCGAACGCGAAACAAAACGTACTTTTCCTCGCTGCTCCTTTCTTCTACGTCTCTCTCGCCTGTCGCGGTATTGTAAAGCTCTTTTGGCAGCTATACGCAATCTTAGTTTCATTGCCATGTCTCAGTGAGTGATAAATACGTACCCCAGTCTTGGGCCTTGAACTTGGTCTCAGCGTCAACCCACGAATAGTGAATAGCACGTTCGGGGTATCGCTGAGCTATGCCCAGTGGCTCCATGGGTTTGTCCCTCCTATTCCGTTCACGAACCTTGATGCTGACATGCTGAGGCTCAAGGTCATCTCCGTTATCAAAGCAGAGCCAGCCCTCCTGATCCCAAACAGGTATACGTTGGTTCATACGGTAATATCACGCTTGTGGACCTTGGATCGTACGCTCGGGGGTATTGCCGAACTGAGCTGCGAATTCTTGCTTGATGCGCTGCCACTTCATCTTCTTGTCATGCCAGGCGTAGATGATGTAGTCACCTTCCTCTGTTGTGGACTTTTGGTTAATATGCCGACCCTCGCCGTCTGGTGGTGAACTTGGATAGCAATGCGTGTTCGATGGTGCTTGAAGAGATGCGCTGGCAGCGCCATAGCCGCAGTAAGTGTCTGGGTTTCGATGGTTCCCCTGCGAAGATGTCTGTGGATGATCAACAGTAAGGGTGTATTGATTATAGCCGCTGCTGGTTCTTCTTCTTAAGATCGGGTAGTCGTCAAGGCCATCAGTTTGGAAAGACCAAGAGGGCTATGGTTGTGTGATGGATCTCAGAGGCTGAAGGACCATGGGGTTGCGAGAAATTCCAGGGATCGGAGATAATGGAGTCCAAGTCTTCGCTGGTCCATGTGTTCGAATGAGGGCCTCAACTCCTTCGTCAAATTCTCCTAAACCAGGGAGCTTCACAGCATTATTCCCTTGAGGCGTTACGGCGTCATGTGATCTGGGGAAGCTTGTGAACTCTTAGTGTTGTTAGTCCCGGATTTCGATTCTGAGGAGCTAAGTCTATGATAAATCAGAACTTACCATCAAACTTGGCCCTGGGGCTTCCTGAGGTTGAACATGGTGGGGTTTGGGATTGAGTCGGACATTGATAGATCTGTATCTGGCTCAGGCCTTCTACTGAATGTGTCCTAGAAGCCCCCCTCATCTTGAGGAATGGACGAATATGTATTTTGACAGGCGTCTGGCAACTGTCACACGGCAAGCAGACGAGCCGATGTAAATCGTCCCGGTTCTTTGTTTTAGTCCAGAGTTGTTTGTTATGATTCAGGGGGACATGGGTCCCCTCTTGAAGAATTATCAGGGAGGTGCCTGGCGGTAGCTGAGAACAAGGCTGGCTGAGGGCAAAGGCAAGTGGAAACCAGATACGTCTTGGTTTGCAAGACCTAAGCAAGGGACTAGAGGGACTGGCTCCTTGAGCCCCCGAAGGCCTGTGGGTCCACCCTAAAATCCAAGACAGACCTCTTTGCAAATCGCTTAGCAAATAAAAGCAAATATACTCCGTACCGGTTGGCTGTCACGTCAGTGGGACCCACAAGCTTTCGGGGGCTCAAGGAGACAAGAAAGCAAGGTACTTGACGACCGATCTACAGCAGGCTTTGCCAGCACCCTTGCCATGAGGGCTATGTCAATGCAAAGCTGCAAACAGACTGAAGATGTCGCCAATGGCCGTAGCACCCGCCCATTTCGCCCCAAGTAATACGTTTGTAAATAGCCGCCGGGAAAGCTACGCCTTGATGGACTGAATTCGGACTTGATATCTCCAGGGGGCTGAAAGGTCGCATGCCGGAACTGGGCAGCGACGTTGCACATATCAAACGAACTTCCCGCCTAACTCTTCGAATATGGTACAATACGGAAATGGTATGCGCGGAGTCAGAATGGAACAGGTTTAGTCGTGGCTTGAACGAACTATTGCCTCGCCAACTCGACCTGCGTAGCAGCTGCTGGCATCAGACATTTCCAGACGATGAGTGTGCTAACGTGATATATAGATACCGAAGAGCCGACTCTGGTTGTGAAAGTAGAATTGATGTGGATGTAATTCTTTTGAGACAGCATTCCGTTCATCTGATAGTATACTCTCCAGTGTCATTGCTCTCCTTGCTAATGTCGAGAGATAACCCTTGCCCCTCGGTGCCACCCTGCTTTGGGAAGCAGCTTCATCGTCAGATCTTCCACCACCCGAATTGGACTGGGCCAACGATGCAAATGGTGTTCCAGGGCTCGGGCATCTTTTCCTGCTCGGAGTTGTAGTCGCCTTGGGCGGCGGCTTAGTTAGTTTGTGTGAGACGAGGGTTGCGAGCCATGCCGTCGCTGCTGTAAGGGCTTTCCAGTCTTCTACGGGCGAATGAGATGACTCGCCTGCAGGGTCGCAGGCAGGTCGAGGGCGGATGGGAAGAGACTCCTCTTCCTCGATGGGTGCAGAGGGTCTTCTACTGAATGATGGGACCTCCTGTTTCTCTTCAGCACCCTCAGCTATGAGTCCATAGACTTGGGAGTCAAGTGAGAAGATCCAGTTGAGACGGGGGTGGCCCCATCGCCATGTTCACAAGCCTTGCTGTGAGCTAGATCATAAGCGACGCCAACTTGAGTTCTCATTCTCATTTCTGTCGGCAGCCTCGCGCTTGAGGACCTGCTCAACAGATTGAGCGTTGGAGTCTCGCTCGCCAGTGACCTTAAGGTCGACGACTTGGTTGCCAGCAGGGAGATCAGGCAACTCAACAGAAACAGAACTCTCCATGAGATAGTTGCCGTGAGAGCGTACAATGTAGTCCTCCCAAAATGTGGATGTCCTCGAAGTCAGGCAAAGACGGAAGTGGTACTGTCCGTGGAGACCTTTAAAATACCGACCATCAAGCCGCGGAAGAACGAGAATGAGAGGAGAATCATTAGTCGACTTGATGTGGAACTTCTCATGATAAGCCGCCTTCCATGGGGCATCAACACCAATCTAGCTCTGGCAGCAGCGCCAGTCGTGATCACATAATAGTCGAATACGGTCAGAATGAGAGTATTTCCAAATGACATTCTCGTAAGAAATGGATAGAGTCGCTACCAAACTTGTGATCTATTTCCTCCTGCACTTCGGTAGTCCATTGGGATGCGTTCCCTCCCAGATACCTGTGGATCTTGCCCCAAGGGTTGCGAAGGTGAACCAAGCGCTGGCGATACTATGTAGAAGATCTCCCTGCACGGAGGGAGAATCCCACATGGGGGACTTGAGATAGAGTTTATAGTTGATGATGGAGTAGGTGTTGGCGAACGTTGGGCCAGCCATGATGCACCCACCTCTCAGACTCAGAGTCGCCGGGCAAAGGGACAACCTCGGACGGTTCGTCATAGTTAATTGTACCAAAGAACATCTGCAAGTGTCTCAAAGGTCGCCTGCGAGGTTGTAACTTATCCTTGTGAAGTCTCTCGGCCTTTGGTGTTGTCAGAATATGCTTCTATAAAAGGAGCGTCAGGACGTATAGATCTGTAAAATGACTACTTGGTAGTCACCGTCTGTACGGTCGTTTGTGACCTCGTTAGAAAAACCATAAATTGTACCAAAAAGACTCGTCTTCATGGCGATATCTATCGCAGAATTCTTTTCTCAATTGGGCACTTTCTTCGCTGAGAAGCGGGCGTCGAAGTGCGAGCTTGTGTTGTATCCCTTCCTTGAGAAGCCAGCGACCGATTGTCCTTCTGAGCAGCACAATCGCTCCCGGTCAATTATATTCTTTCATGAGATAGAAAGTAATCCCTGGCAAGTACTCTGATATGGATTTTGTCCTGATCGGATCAGATTCGGGGCCTGCCGGAAGGTAGTTTGTCTTTAGCTGACTACCTTATTGTCGTCGACCGCGTCGATTGATCCAGTAGATCGCATGACGAGCCAGCCCCTCTTTGTCTGCGATTTCCCGAGTCCAAACTCCTGATTAATACGTCGTTATAAACCTCGTTATCGTTCAAGGAGAATGATATACATTCCACCTTATTCTGGGCATTTCTATCTGTTGAAATAACGCGATGAAGTTGTGGTGTTGATGTTGTTTTGTGACGTGTGGAGGGACCGGAAATGTGTCGGAATTTTGGACGGGGACCGAGTAAAAGCCGCCCAACGCTATCCGTGTTTTTCTATCAACCTCTTTTCTCTGGCATGGCCACATTCTCTACTGTCAAATTCCATGGCCAGATTGAATCTCAACCACGCGCGCATGCCCATTCCAGTGATGGCAAGATGCTGGGATTTCCGGGCCAAAGCATCTTACGGCGGCGAAATGAATGACTGGAAGTGGGGTAAAACTAGGTAGCGAAGCTGAGATTTTCCTGGCGATATGTTGTTCGTGGCATTGATATTTGCC
>JACDIX010000005.1:0-81168 GCA_019843635.1 Fusarium siculi
AGGTTTCAACCTGTTCATCTTCCGTAGTATAGTGGTCAGTATGCAAGCTTGTCACGCTTGAGACCCGGGTTCAATTCCCGGCGGGAGAGTCGCCTCATGATATAATCATGCTTTCTTTTTTTGCCATTTTCTGTTTTTTTTATTTAATTACTTTTCATTCTTATTCCATTACAATAATACAAAACTTGTAATATATAATGACGTTATTTTAAATACTGTAAAAGTATAAACTTATATATATAACTATACTTAACAAGTTGACCTAATACCACTAACCCAGCCTTGAAGTGCAAACGAGCCTTGGTTATTTGAGGAGTCAGTGGTTGAGAAACATTGGGTTCCAGAGTGAGTAAAGATAACACAGTTCGGATCGTTGAAACAAGCTTGAGAACATTGCTCTAAGGTGCTGGTGCCGGAGGTTAGAGGGATGCCTCCAATGATCGTGTCGCACTGAATCTGGAATGTGCGAATACACTGCTGAGGGTTTGAAGGGCATACGATGTCCTCTGAAGCTGCCGTGGTTGTTGTGGCTGCTTCAGTGGTGGTTTCAGTCGTTGAGTCGAGAGCAGATGTGAAAGTGGTGGTGGTAGGGTTCTCAGTTGTTGATTCCTCAGTGGTAGTTTCTGCGGTTGTCTCCTCTGAAGTGGTGATCTCCGTCGTCGTCTCTTGTGAAGTAGTGTCTGATGTCTGCAGAGTTGTACTCTCGGTTGTTAAAGCCTCGGTAGTAGTAGTATCTGTTGTTTCCTGGGTGGTAGGGATAGTGGTTGACTCTTCCGTAGTGACGTTTATCGTACTCTCAAGGGTGGAGGTTTCTGTCGTTGTTTCTTCAATAGCGCTTGTTGTGGCTTCCTCTGTAGTTGTACCGATCTCAGAAGCCGGGAAATCATCGGTGGTTGATATGCGCTCTTGAGCGGTGGAGGATTCTGGCTCAACAATCTCCGTGCTGGAAATTACCTCTACTAAGGTGCTTGAATCGGAGGTAAAAATGAAAGTGCTAAAGGGAACGAAGGACGACTTTGAGGTCTCTGGTGGTGGTTGAAAAGAAGATGAAATGTTTGACCATCTGAATGTGCTTGATGGGATAGGCTGTGTAATAGGATTCTTTGTCGTTACAACCCCGTTTGACTCTGTTGTTACAACAGGAGGATTGCTTTCTGTCAGGAGTGTTGAGACTCCTGGAGGAAGTTCGTCAGAGGATGAAGGGGGGGAGATGATTGGTTCAAGGGATGATGCAGATGAGAACTGTTGAGCCTCGCTTGTAGCAGCGGCACTTGTAGTGACGTTTCCATTTATACACTCTTGAACTACAATTGGAATTAGCCTTGTGCAATCAGCAATTCAATAGTAAACTTACCTCCAATAGCGGAGAGTCGGACGGCGATGCAGCCAGCAGGTTGTGAAGAAAAGGTGATATAGACTAGACCATCTGACGGGGTTTGACAGAAGCCGGCCTCCCCAATCGGAATGATTCGTGAGCTTCGGAAGCGAAGAATATCCCCATCACGGAAGAATGTTCTGGTGATGGCACCACTAGGAACAGGCCCCTGCTGGCCACCAAACACCTTGTAGTCCTCCCCGTTGAAGTAAATGGGGACATTGCCTTCTAAGAGCTGCCCATCGACCAAGTTGAACACATTTGCATTGTCACAAATCTCTGAAGGGGAGCCGACGAACCCTCCAAGAGCCCGCCTCCGCAATCGGTTATTGTCCGGGATATCAGGAACAACACGGAATACGATTTGCTCGTTCAGGGTGCTGGGACCTGTAGTGGAAGAAGGTGGAGCTGTTTCGATCTCTGTGGTTGCTACCGACGAGGTAACATCTGGTACGAAGGACAGGGATGATGAGGGATTCAAAGTGACAGAAATATCCAGGCTCGTAGAAGATTCGATATCAGGCAACGAACTCTCTGCAGGCGAGCTTGTGGCAGCTGAAATGGGTACGAGGTATGTCGAAAGGTAGGTCACACACCAAGATTCGGGCATTTGCTCCAAATCGTGAAAGGCAACGACTGGAAGGGCCAGACTGCCCAGAAGGGAGATAATCCCTAACTTGACCATGATGTGCTCTGAAAAGCTTCGGTTTGAGAAATCACAAGCACAACCATCACGAATATTTAAGATTCCAACAGCAATTCGACATATAAAAGCAGCATTCTTAGCATGCGTCAACCAAATGAAAAGGCAAAACCATTATGAGACCTGCGAGCGCCCAAAGTGAACACAAAAGGGGACTCCTGAAGACTTTTGCGCCTTCTAGACCGGCTTATGTCAAGATTTGGAATATTCTTGATGGGGAATGGTGAGATTTTTGAAGCTAAGTTCTCTGGGCTGAAATCAGCTCTCAGCCATCAGTCTCAACTGCAAATAAAAAAATCTAAAGCTTGGTGAATGATATTTGTGAGCTGACATTTCAACGGCGCGCCACCAACACAGTGATTCAGACTCCCTTAAAGTCATTTTTGAACAGCTATTTGGAGGAAATCAAATTGTTTCAAAATAACCGAGTTAGCTCAATTGGGTTTAATAAGACAGCGGCCAGCGACGGGCTGATGCAAGGGATGAAGATTATTGGCATGAACCATTCTTGCAGGCTTCCCACGTCACGACTGACAAAAGTGCAGTTTGATGGTATAGTGACTCTGTAAGAGGATGTGGTCGATTTATAAAGTCCGAGCAACCCAACCCAACAGTAATTTGGCCCAGAAGCAGCAGCTGAAAACTTTTCGTGGGGATCGACTGCGGTTGTTCAATATTCGTCAACAAGCTACAAAACTGGGGTGAATCAGAGGGTAAAGCAAGGGGTAAACGTGGTCTCAGTCTTGTGCTTCACGACAATCTCGAATGAAGTCCGGGCCTCTTCATTGGCTCCAAGCCTGAAGCCTCTCAAGCCCAGATGCCATCCCAAATACGTCCACCAATTTCAATGTCTTGCGACATTTTTAGGAACTCAATTTTTGGGTTTGATTCACAACGAGGTCGGCAAAATACCTCACCCGAGGCAATACATCAAAAAGCATTGACAGCCTCGGCAATGTTCTAGATCCATAGGAGCACCATCAACAATATTAGCAAGCATTCCAGCAGGCGCAAAGCTTCCATGGCGGCGATTGCAGGGCCATAAAGCAGACATTAGTTGTAAATGGGCATGGGGATTTGCAAGCTTGTTAATGGAGTTTCATAGCCAAATGCTGTCAGGAACACACTGGATTCTATGCAAGGTGACATGTTTTTAAGTTCAAGTAAATTAGCAATGCCCTTAACAGCCATAAGGGGAAGCATGAAGCGACCGGCGGCCGTCGCAGATATTATGAGCTTGACTTATGACCATATCGCGATAAGACACCGTGAAACATTTCCTAATCGGGTATGAAGATAGGGCATTCTCGTATCAAGCGCGTTCCTCCAACCAACGTCAAGTCGTTAGAAAGCGGGGTTCATGATACATGTCTTCCCCTGTCAATCGTCGCGTGGAAGTGAGCATGATCGATCATCCTTAATTGAACTAATTTTCAACGGTCAGTGATATCAGATGCTGAATCTTGAGACTAGCAGTGGAAGTTTGAACCGAAATGCGCAATATTCGCCTCGATCATTTGCCGTCGGATCGTGAGGTTGCTTCTCAGGGTGAGTGAGGTCGATGTCTGCTCCGAACTGTTTACTTATTTTCCAGATTGCAAAACATGCGTGAGAAGGCGAATAAAATGCGATCGAAGCGTTCCGTCGTGCTTGAAATGTTATAGTCGAAGGCTCACTTGTCCAGGCTACGGCCTTCATCTGAGATGGGATCAGGGAGTGGCTAGCAGAGGGATCCTGACAGGTAAATCGATCCCAGTACGGCCTCCCATCAAGCATGGTGCATACAAACAGACAAGAACACTTTGCATCAAGAAGTTCACCGATGACGGAATTCCGCCCTATTACCAACCTCGAATAGCCACCGAAAGCTCTTTGGTCCTATTGTCAAACCCAACGCAGAACGTCGACCTTGTCGATCGTCACGTCCGACAAGCAGCTCACGCAGTTCTCTTTCGACATTTCAGCCTCGAAGTCGCATCAAAGCTTGCGTGGCTGGATGGGCCCAAGAACCCATGGCGAACCCTCGTACTTCCTCTTGCACAACGCTCATGCTGCTTGCGTCTATCAACGCTGGGTTTGGCCGCAGCACATATGTCCGTCGTGTCTCCCCAAGATAAGGCAGCCCTTGTTCAGATCCACCGAAATCTCCGAGATGCGACTCTGTATCATCTTAACCGGCAGATGGAATCAGAACTGCACCGCAAAGTATCCGGGCGGGATAAGGATACCCAAGTCTCGGCTCTCATCGAGATCATTCTCACCATGATTTCTTTATGCTATGCAGAAATGTTTATACCAAACTCGACGGGATGGAAACTTCACCTCAGCGGTGTCCGCACAGGATTGGAGAGATATGACATGGCAAACCCACACGAAAAGCTAATATCTCAGTTCCTCGTGGAGGAACTTGACTATCTGGAGGTTTTCGGAAGCATATCCTCATTCACCTCCAGTTTGAGACGCCACAGGTCCATCTCACAGCACGCAACTTCTGGTGACTACTTCAGAGAATTTACAGAAGCACTTTATGAGATCACGGTAACCGAGAGAAATCGAAATCACGCTTCTAGGACAGGAAAGATACTTGTTGATACTGATATGACTGTATGGCAAGACAAGCTCACGCGGTCCCATGACTCTGTTTGCGCCCGCATTGACTCTACCCCATCACAGGATGTCGCTATCCAGATAGGCCTCAAGTCTGTTCTCAAAGCCCAATACTACGCTTGCCTGGTGTACAGCTACCAAGCACTTGCTTCCGATCTCGAGAAGACGGTCGCGATCCCTCCGCTTGTTGACTGTCTTTACAACGAGGTGATCTTCATGAAATCCTGTCCAACAGAATCTGTTTCACACAACATCTCATTTCCACTGTTCATACTTGGAACAGCCAGTCAGTTATACACCGAGAAGCAAGTTATGATCGAAAGGCTCTTTACCGAAAACATAGCTGCGACAGGTTTCTCATGCAACTCGGCAGTACTGCAGTTCTTGAGAGACTTCTGGAACGCAACAGCAGCTGGAGTGACTCCGAACTGGATACAGTATGCGAGAGACAACGAGGAGCGGATAAGCCCATTTATTGTGTTCTGATCATAGGAGCATGGCTTTACATGAGCACTGTTTCTTCGTCCTCCACTCCAAACAACACCTTCATTGGGTCTTGGTAGTTCATGAATCCCAACGATGGCTTGCAAACGCCATAGCCAAGCAAACGTTGCGCCTGCGGTGTGAGCTGCCTCGCTCGCTCCAATGGTACCATGAGGAACTGGTTTTCCGCAGGGCGAAGAGTCGGTTTGCAGAGGAAGATGCCCACTGTCTCACGATACTCGTTTCTGAGCACTCCATCAGCACGAGGCTAGCTAGTCGTGTTATTGAGCTTGTACTTACTGGGTAATGTTCTGGCCACCAGCATGGTACAGGTTGCCCAGAAAGATGAAGGCATCACCTGGCTCTAGTTCTGCGGGAACAGCTTCTTCATCATATGGTCGTCGCTCACTATCCCAGAGATGAGATCCCGGGATGCCGATCGTGGCCCCGTTCTCCCGGGTGGTTTTGGTGAGAGCCGTCACGCAGCCAATCATGACTGGGAGCTCTTTGTCGTGGGGATGATAGTCACTGCCTCCAATCAGCAAATGATTCCAGGCCGGTGCATCTGATGCAAGATTGTTCTATCGCTGATTCCAGACCGTGGCAAAAGGGTATACTCACTCATCATCTCGATGCAGAACCTGCTGTTTGCCACCTGGATTGACCCGAAACGCCACAGTCGACGAAATAATAGGCTTCCCACTGACAGTAATCCTCTTCTCCCGCTCCCAATACGTCAGCGAGGAAGAGCACAGCTCATTTGCAACATCGATGTAGAGAGGATTACAGGCAAGTTCGACACACGCATCAGAAACATTAAACAAGCCAGTTGCTCTCTGCGTTGTGACGGGGAAGAATCCAGACAAGTCTGGAATATCGGAGTCGAAATGCGGTTTGAGATCTGCTCTGATCTGTTCTGCCAGCTGGCGAGATATAAGCTTCTCGACAATTACGCCCCCGTCACGCTTGATGGCTGCGACAAGGTTCTGTGGCGTCGTGGATGGTTCCGCTGCGTCGAGACGCGCAAAGGATGGTTTAGTGGTAGCAGTGCTCAGTGAAGCCATTTTGAAACAGTGATAGGTTCTATAGTTGCTATTGAAGTTCCACTGAAGCCTTGAGCCTTATTTATAGACGTTATCATGACTTTCTTCATCTTGATATGACTCTATCGTTACAGTGAAGCTGCATTCAATGGTCCTCACTAGCTCGTCGCTAATCCAAGATAGGTTGGTCGGCAGAGAAAAGCCCAAGCCACTCTCAAATCGATCCAAGACCTGGGAACTCACATGAGCACGCTAACCCGGCCTAGGCTGGTCGGGAGAGAAACGGCAGCGCGGTGTATTCCGGGGAAGGCTTAACTTGGCTGCCCGGGAGAGAAACGAGGCGCTTGCGTGGAATGATGGCAGCTGTAAACGATAGCAGGCTAGTTCATCATTGGTGGTCGCTGTCCTGGTGTTATCTTTCCCCGCATTCTCGACCAGGATCTAGATTGCAGTATCTGGTCATGTTGCTTCGTGTATTCGCATTGGGAAATTGGTTATAGATCTTCCCGCTCTCAGCCCTCCATCGCAAACTCTCCCTTTAAAGCATTGTTCCCAAATTGGTTCCTATTTTGCATCTTGGCATTGTTCCTATACTCCCCCAGTCCATGATCGCGCCACAATCTCAACGACGATATCATCTACCTCCGAACTCCACTGGCTATGGATCCCCCTAAAGACGACATTAAGGCTGAGCCCATCTCTTACGATGGATCCGTTCTCGAGGGCAGCCAGTCTCAATATGATACTGACGATGCGTACCTCAAGTCCCTCGGAAAGTCGGCCGAGTTGCATCGCGTCTACAACTTCTGGACATGTGAGTCTTTTTCAGCAGTTCCTTGGCCTTCTTTACTGACAGCAGTACAGTATGCGCCTACCAGGTCATGATCAGTGCGACATGGACGTGTGTTGTCGTTTTCTACGGTGTCATCTTTGACGTCGGTGGACCAGCCTCGCTTCTCTATGGATCTATCATCGTCGCCGTCGGTCAAACATTACTCATGGCCTCGCTCGCTGAATACTGTGGAATCTGGCCTACTGCAGGTGGTCAACAATTCTACGTCCAGAAGCTCGCCACGGAAAAGTACCGACCTTTTCTTTCCTACTTTGTCGGTTGGTGTCTGCTTCTAGCTGAGACTGCCACTGGCTCTTCTTGCGCCTTGAATACTGCCAACATCATCGGTACGATGGTGTCCATCTTTCACCCAAATGTTGACTGGAAGGTACTTGAGATACCTCGCTCTACTGTGGTGCCATACGCTGACGCTCTAAGCCTTACCAAACCTTCTTGATCTATCTCGGATTACTGGTCATTCCGTTCTTGATGAACCTAAAGCCCAGTGCACTCCCTCTATATAGTACCGTCGGCGCCGTCTTCACTATCCTGGGCTTCTTTGGCTGGGCTATCACTCTACTCGCCACAGCCCCTAAGGCCAGCGCAGAATTCGTATTCACTAAGTTTATCAACAATTCAGGATACACCAATAATGGATGGGTGTTCATACTTAGCTTTTATACCCCACTCTATGGTCTTTATGGTACGGATAGTATGATGCACTTGGTTGAAGAGATGAAGAACGCATCTCAAGATGCACCAGTAAGTCTCTCTGCTTGATAAGAGTTCAGGGTACTGACACGACACAGAGAGCTATGGTTTGGTCTATGGTCCTTTCTGGCGTTGCTACCATCGTCACTGATCTCATTCTACTGTTCTGCTGCGGTAACTATACCGAGTATGTAACAGCACTGTAAGTCCCCCCTGCCCGTGCCATTATCACTCAAGCTTATGATCAGGTCACCGTATGTCACTTGGTTCTCGGACGTAGCGGGAAGCGAGTACGCTGGTATCTATGTTGCAATAGTCTTTGGTGTTGTGAACGTAAGTCCGCAGACCTCACTTGTTTATATCGACACCTAACTCTCGAACTTTCAGCTGCTTGTCTGCACCGGTATTCTCTCTTCGTGTTCTCGTCTAGGTTGGCGCATGGCGGAGGACAGGGCATTTCCATGGTCCCATCGTCTCCAGAAGATCGATCATAAGCTCCAGATCCCATTGAACTTCATCTTTGCCATCATGGTGGTCGAAGTCATCATTGGCCTTATTTCTTTAGGCAGTGAACTGGCATATAACGCTATCGTCAGTGGTGCTGGTGTTTGTTTCGCCCTCGCCTACGCGATACCCGTTACGGTGGTGAGTACTGTTCGTTGACGTTATTATTTGGCTGCTGACGCTTTCAACAGGCTCTTGTCCGTGGCCGTTCAATTCTTCCGCCTCGCCCTTACTTTGATCTTGGCAGATGGGGATACTTTGTAAACTATGTTGCTGTTGCATGGGCCATGTTGACCGTTGTCATATACGTGTAAGTGCTGCATAATAGAGACTGCAACTGGTATTCCCAGGCTAACTCCAGACTAGCATGCCTCTATATCTACCAGTCACGGGCGAAAACATCGGGAACATGAACTGGGCCGCACTCATTGTTGGGGCAACATTCCTCTTTTCTGGTGTTTGGTGGGTATTCGGAGCAAGATTCAGATACCTGAAGGAAGCCTCTCCTGAGGCGGAGCCGAACCATGTAGCGGGAGAGCAGTCCAGTAGTTCCTGACACCAGCGAGTGCAAGAGCTTGAATGTTTAGAGATGATTCACGCCAATTTGAGGAGATTAATGGAAAACCATGCTTACCTGACTGAGGATCGATGATTGAACGGAAACAGGGAGTAGACATTGAACATTATACATTATATATCGTAAGCCTCTATCTTATAACCGTACATAACCATTACCTTGAACCTTTCCATAATGACTAGTCGCTGCCAGGGCAGAAACACATAGCAACATCATCTAGCAACCTTTCCTGCCATATAAACGCCAACTTCAAATCCCCTGCGTTCGAGATAGCTCATATTCGAAATCCTCTCCATTCCACAGCCCATCTTATGCTCTCAGCTCCTCAATCATCGCGATGAACTGACTCGAAACGGAGACGTCGAAAATCAAGTTCATCCTTGACTACCATCACTCGCTTGCACGATAGCCCATGTGAGATACATGCCTCCTGGGATGAACCAAGTTCAGTCAAATGGCGTACTGGCTGCGAAACCACATCACCCAAGCAATACCATACGTCCACTGTCGCATGGTCGTAAAAGTAGAGCAGCCGTCTCCGAGACTCATCAGGTCCAAGGCCCATGACGAGCCATGCGACGGTGTCGACATCGAAATTCTCGTCCTCTACACAATGCAAGCGAGCGCTCATTTTGGCGAATGGTTCGAGAGAAAGAGAGATTGCGCTAACGGGTTGTGCGGATGATGGTGAGAGAGCGACTCGACGTCGGCGTGGTGTAACGTGATTAGCCAAGTGCCCATGATCATCTTGGCCATCTCGGTGTTCGGGCAAGCCTGGATATTGGTCGCCAGCCCAGGTATCAGAGTCACCGCCAGAATGGCGGTTCTCTGCATTTCCTGGCGTTTGCCAATTGTTATTATCATGTCCATCGACAGCTCGTGGTGATGCTTCTCTTGGGTGGTTGCCACCGTCCTGGTTCCACGACGTCTCCATATTCCTCAAGGACACTGGCGAGCTTCTTTCAATTGACTTTATTTCTGCCTCCCATTGCTCCCTAGTCACACTAGCAGCATCTGGAACTTCGTTTATGCAGTTTCCATCGTCCAACTCAGGCTTGATGGCCGGCTGTGAGTTTCTGAGAATGTCCTCAATGGAAAAGAGTGATTTGATGGATCAATTTTTCTTGTTCCTTTTCCGTGAATGAGGTCGCAAGGGACCGAGTCGTTGCAGTATGGTATTCTGAAGCTCTCTGGTGTTGTTTTTCCATGAATCCAAGTGCCGACCACGTGGTGCTCCGCCAATGTATCGCCACGGGAAGATAGGGATGGGGCGAAGGCCTTTGACTGGACGAAGAGAGTCAGTGAGGGAGGCTCTTCTTTTTCAGCTGAGGGCTTACGGTAGATAAGCCAGATCCAAAGGTGGATCACGTAGTCATAGAAGCGCCCACGGGGTTGCAAGCTGAAGTCATTTACAAACTATGCTTTGACTTCAATCTTACATTCCTTTTCGAGATTCTTCAGTTCGTTTGACTCTGTTTCTTCGCGCATCCATCTCAGGAACTCAAACATATAAGTCCGTCTACGGGGTGCGGTCGCATTGTCATCAACCCAAGATCCCGAGAAGAAACCAGCGTTGCTTGACTGTTCCGATCCGCAGAGTGTGTGTGGCCGTTGAAGCGGAGGCATTCCGAAGAGATGGAACGCGAGGGCGCGCTCGAAGATTGAAACGACTTGCAGAATAGTACGGGCCAGACGGGAGGGACAGCTCTGTTGTTCTGTCGAGATAAAATGAAATCGCGGTGTTGTCCTGCGAAATTGACGAAACGCAAAAAGGCAAAACAATTCTCAAGTTCGACAACATTCCTGAAGCGCATCACGTGCAAGGTTCGCGTTATGGGAGTTCGCATGCGAATTGGCAGCTGTCAGTCACTGTCGAGGCAAGAATATGTCCGACAGTGCTAAGCTCTGCAGTGCTAAGCCGAAACACTACGGTGCATACCTCTTTGGGTCGGCTTGTGGCGGTTACCCTTGTGAAGAAACCTAATGTCAAAAGGAAATCCAATGTGGCTACCCCTCAAGGCATGATGGATGTAGGTAGTCGAAAACTGGGTTACGGGTGCTGACTGTGCTGACCGTGTTGACTGTATTTCGACTGTCAACTCTCCGGCACGGAACTTATATGACACAATAGACAGTAAACATTGCTTCCAAATACGGGTCAGGATTGTTGAAGGAGGAGATAAAACTGGTCTATCTCAATACCTTTTCATACATGAGTAGGAAGTCTCTTGACTGTCACATGCCCCTACTCATCCCAAATAGTAGCCACAACATCTCCGGTAAGCTTTACCTGGGCTAGCTTTCCGCCCTCCTGCTCCGTAATAATCTTGCCACTCTTGACATCGCGCTTCCAAATAACAACAGTCTGGTTGACCTGATGGCCAACCGCAATCTTGTCACCAGCCTTATTGAATGAGAACTGGCGGGGAAGGTATCCGCCAGACGGGACAGCCTGGATAGGCTTCAGTGTGCCATCCTCGTTAATCTGGAAAACTGTGAGGGTGTCGGAGGGACCAGATCCACGCTGAGGAGAGTTGGCGAAAGACTTCTCGCGGTTGGTGACGATTACAAAGCGTTGGTCGGGCTGATTGAAAGTCAGTAGGGCTCGCACGGAAGATATGTGGTGACTTACGCTCATGGCAATCTCGCTGATGGGAGCCGTGTTGGGAGGAAAGCTAGCGTTCAGCGATGGAATCTCAAAGACCTTGGTGAAGGAGAGACCAGTGCGGGTGTACTTGACGCTGTAGGAGTACACCTTCTGGTCAAGTTCACCGTCGAAGAAGAAGAAAGTCTCTCCATTCGCCATGATTCTAAAGAATCCATGGCGGGGTCCAGAACCACGAGGAGCGCTCAAGCTGCCTACCTCGGCAATGGGAGCAAGAGTGTTCTTGTCGTAAGTAAAGACGCGGACGACATCACCACCGAGATCAGGTGTAAGGACGTATTTTCCAGTAGGGTCAATAATGACATGGTGAAGATGGCTTGCTTCCTGGCGGTCCGCAATGGGGCCAGTCTGGCTAATTTTCGTGGTCAACTCTTGGAGCGGCGCAGTACCGGTAATGGCACCCTTGTCGCCGAGAGCGTACACAGATGCTACGCCTGGAGTGCTACAGTGTGTGAGTAACTTCAATTCCAAGGATTGTTGACAACCTACTATGAAGCACTGAAATAACCGCGCTTGCCATTTGCTCCGGTAAGAATCTCGCCTGCCACAGCGCCTCCTACGACAGACTTGACGCGAGAAACGCGCTTCAAAACACCCTTGTCGCCAATAGTGAACGAGTTCAATGATCCAGGTGGCTGGAAGTTGGGACCACGATCCAGACAGTAAAGCACGTTGTTGGGCTTGTCAAGCGTGAGCCAATTAGGTCCAGGGGAGCAATCGGTCGTTTTCGAGGTGACGGAGAGATCGAAGCCTTTGGCGGATTCGGTGAGGCTCAGAGTGCTCAGGTTGCCGCCGTAGTCCGCTACGAAAAGGTTGACGGCTTGGCTAGGCGCTGCCAAAACGGCAGAGCCTAGAAGCACACTGAGTAATTTACCATGCATTTTGATGAACAGGACACGAAGTGAAGAGAGCGAGGAACAAAGTTCATCACCCTTGAGCAAGGCACGGCACAGAGTTATATGATCCTCGGAGGATACTCCTCCGAGTACTACAGAAGTCAAAGATCCACGTATATCCAGGGTACATTTGAGTTCGGTTGTCGGGCAGATTCACCCGCGATGGAGAGATGTATATCCTCCAATGGTGAGATCGCCGCTTGGCATCCTGACACGTTTGTCTTTAATTAACCTCAATTATGCCATGGCCCTTGTATTTAACCTTTACGAAACTTGAAACGATGCTAGCAGTTAAAATGGTACCTTATCCGCCATGCTCCTTTTTCCGCTCCCCGCTTTTCCGTCATGACTTTAGCCTAAGAAGGGTTCTGGAAAGTCAATTCAACGGAGTGAATTACTCCCTGCGCAGGCGATGAAAAGGGCCAAGATTGAATGCAGTCCTTGAAACAGCCACGGCAAGATATAGCAAAAAGAATGATTACGCTGGGGATCGAACCCAGAATCTTCTGATTCGTAGTCAGACGCCTTGCCATTGGGCCACGCGACCACGCCTCTGCTGACTAATACTTACGTAGCTCAGAAAACGCGTCCAGAAACCAAATTCTAGATCGCGTCGTCAGGTCATGAACCACGGCGATATTGTATCTTCAACTGGAAAGTCATTCCAAAGTTACGCTGGATTTAAGTATCCGTGATGTTATCGAAATGAACCAGGCTTTATCCGATTAGTTACTATGCAGTTTGTCTTTCTAGGGATGTTGATACCTATGGTTTGTTTTTCTTTCTGAGCGTCTAATCATCATCCTATGCGACGACGCTCTGAAACGACGTTCTTAGCACAGTATTGCAATTTGAAGCGCAATTAAAAAGATTAATTCATGATGTACGGTGAAATATTTCTCGTTAGAACACATAACTTCTTCATTTCTGGAATCGACAGCTTTGTTCTTCACGTCACGGCGTTGAAGCTACCCTACAACTCACATAGGTACAATTTTGGCGACCAACGACGACGTAGCAAAATCCGCTGACTGATCGAGCCAATGACGTATCCGATCCGACCCTGGGACTAACTGCCGATAATTTTGTCCGGTAGCCGGAAATCCTCAACTTCCGGGTTGTGGAGTATCATCCGACGTCTCAAAGCCCGGGTCCCGAGCTTCGGATCACACCGTCCCCACAACGACGACGTATTGAAACGCGGGGTTTAGAAATGATAAATTGCTTGGGGTGGAACTGAATTGAAGGCTGGAACTCATTAAACTGTCATTTGTCATTCATCATTCATCATGGCGGCTCCTGTTAATCTGAAAGATCTCACTATTGATAATATTACCGAGAATGTTCACGCCATCAATTCTCAGTGCAGCAATCTGCGCCTGAAGTACATCCTTGAACGAGTGGTCACACATTTGCATGACTTGGCGAGAGAAACAAGACTCACTACAGACGAATGGATGACAGCTATCCAATTCCTGACACAAGTTGGTCAGATCTGCACGGATGTCCGACAAGAGTTCATCTTATTATCTGATATCTTGGGCTTGTCTCTCCTGGTGGACTCAATTGACCACCCGAAACCCAAAGGCAGCACTGAAGGAACCGTCTTGGGTCCATTTCATACCCACGAGGCGGAGCATGTCAAAGAGGGAAGCCTGATCTCCCAGGACTCAGAGGGCGAACCGCTTCTTGTTCTATGTACACTCAAAGATGTGAACGGATCACCAATCCCCGGAGCAAAGATCGATGTCTGGGAGACAGACTCTAAAGGGTTCTACGATGTTCAGCACGCTGACCGGACTGGCCCGGATGGAAGAGCTGTACTGACGAGTGACGATAATGGAGACTTCTGGTTCAAGGCTATTGTACCTGTGCCATATCCTATTCCTCATGACGGACCCGTCGGAAAGTTGCTTAAAGTACTGGGCCGACATTGCTACCGACCCAGTCACATGCACTTCATGTTCAAGAAAGACGGATATGATCCTCTGATCACGTAAGTCTGCCCTTCTCTGGCACCCCGATTATATCTAACAAATACCCTTGTAGCGCACTCTACCTCAAGGACGATCCTTACGAAACTACCGATGCCGTGTTTGGTGTCAAGGACTCGTTGATCGTCAACATTAAGAAGGTCGAAGACGAAGAAATGGCGAAGAAGTATGGTGTCAAAATCGGTTCCGCCCTGATGACATATGACTTTGTTCTCGTCTCAGACGAAGCGGCTGCGAAACTCAGGAGAGAGAAGGCTGAGGAGGCAATGGCGAAATTGGGACGGAAGTTTAGATTTATTGATGACCTACCGGTTCCGGATGTCGATTAAAGAGTTGTTACGCACAATGGACAGCTCGCCTGAAATTGGTCGTGAGATACTCCATAGCTAGACGAATGATAATACAAATACAAATCGACAGTTCATCGTAAGTACAAAAAATATACACTTCAGGTTTTGATACCGGCTCAACCTTCTTTCGACTCAGGCCATCATTGACATAGTATCAACATCCAATGCTTCACCATACAACCCATCCAAAGATGGCATCTCAAACCCCAATCCTAGAGCATCCTGATCCGCCGCCATGAAATCTTGCAGCAGGTTCGGATCAATGATCGAAGCTAACAAAGCATGATCCTGTCCCGAAACAGCACTCGAAAACTGATCTGCAATACTGTTCAAGTCACCCTGTACACCATCGAAGACCGGTAGTTCGGTATCACCATCCGGCCTGTTCTGTTGCCTCTGTACACACGCTCGGGCTACCTCTAGTCCTTCCTGAATCAGACTCGCACTTCTTCGAGCAACAGTAGCCTCCTCCATTGATTGCAAAATATCATGCGCTTTTATAGCGTCGGCGAGAAGGTCCTCGGATGCAACGGCTGTCGGGCCAAGCATGATGATATACAGCACGATCATCCCGGCGTACAAGGTGTAAGTGGAATTGTACCACCAAGTGCGGAAGTAGTGTCTATTTGCGTATGCATCATACATGACGCAAATCGTCTTCCGTGCTGCGTCCAAACACAACTCAGCGTGAGTTGACATGTCAGCTTCTGCTGTGAGCATAGGTTGCTCGAGAAAAGGGCGATGGAGAACGATTCTTGCGTTGAGGTATCTGAGATGAAGTACAAGCTTCTGTTTAGCGGCCCATTCTTGCTCACGGAACGATACGGCTGTGAAGTCCAGATAACTAGGTAGCTTGGCCTTCCAGTCGTCAAGCAGGCGATCGAGCTCCTTCGCAACAGCGGACTTCTGCTGCAAAGTCAGACCCTTAGAGTCATAGTATAGTTCCTTTGAGATGCGCCGTAGCACAGCAGCGAAATGAACCATCTCATTGATCATGGCGACACTGCAATTTTCCAGGTCAGGCTGGTTCAATATAGCGACATGTTGCCCTCTGATATGAGGCAGATCGATCTGGTAATTCCTAGGCTTGCCAAGACTATCGCGACGACCTGCACTGCAGCTCATGTCAATCTCGTGAGAGTAAATGCACCACCACGTTCTTCGTGCTGCTTTGCGGTCCTCGACGGAGTTGGATGGAGTCTCTCTTGCGATACCGATGGCTAGTGCAGTGCGGACGGCATGGCCACAGTACATGTAGCAAGCGTGAGGCTTTAGGGAGTTCTGACAGTACAAAGACTTTACTGGGTTAGTTTTCCGGTTTCACTGAGACTGAGGGCCACATACCATGAGGAGAAGTGTCTGGGCGCTCTCTAGAGAGCAAACTTCAAAAACATCTCCGAGTAGCATCCTGGACTTCCGGAAGTACTTCTTCGAGAGTTCTTGGCTTAATTGAGAAGGGTTAAAGTCTTGTCCTCGAGCTGGAAGCTTCATGCAGATATCGATGTCGCGCTCAAAGTCCTGAGTGATACAAGAGCCAGCGACGATCGCACCGACAGCCACGACTATATGGTACAGGGCAAAGAAGTGACGCTGGGTCTTGTTACTTTCCATTGAGGTTGGAGAGCTCCAGACGAGCTCCTCGCATTGCTTGGCGAAAGCAATAGGATCAAGCATAGGGTGAAGATGGTGAAGGTTGTTGAAGAACTGTCTGATGTATTCGCGCTCTAGCCTTTGCTTTGATGATGATAGCGAGTTATCCGCGGATGGTCTGTTTTGGCTGGTAGCTGCGGGAGGGTCACGATGAACCGAGTCCTCATATCCCGCGGTTCCTTGTCTCGTCTCAAGAGACGAACGCGCTTGGGTTTCATCATGGGCACCTGCTCGCGTTGGGGGAGTCTTTGGTCTTGAAGGAGGTTCCAAGACTCCTCGATCAGAAAGGAGATTGACTATGGAAATTGGCGATTGTGTGACGAGGCCTTGTCCTAAAACACTACCATCTTGAGCGTTGGCAGAAAGGAAGCCGGCGTTGCCGCTTGAGTTTGGTTGGCCGGGCGGTAGATTCTTCTGAGCATACACGAAGAATTGATTAAGAAGCACAAAATTGGACGATGTGCCGTAGAACTCTGTGCCGTGAGTATGCTGATTGATGTCGCCTACAACATCACCATCGTCTACGCCAGCCAGCCGTCAGTCCCAAGCATCCAAGACAAGAATTATTACTATACCTATACGACCCGTTGAATGAGCCTGTTCCAGCGGTTCGCTCCCTCGTGGCGCCTCATCATAATAACTTCGCGAAGAGGATAATGGCGACGGCGGTGTATCGTGCTGCACATCATTCAGCACCGAAACAGTACTCGCCCTCGCATTCTTCCTCCTCAACCCGTAGACACAATCCCACTCATGTCTCACGCAATTAGCACAAGGCTGCTGCTGATCGCATTTCGCCTTCTTCGCGCGACATCTCTGGCACGCATGCGATGCCCGCGGTAGATTTCGTCGACCTGGTAAAGATCCGGAATTTGTCATTGTTTGTGAGAGTGAGAATTTCCGGACTTCCGCCCAAATAAGAGAAAAGTACCCCACCCCCGGCAGTTGCGCTAAAAACTGCCGAGAAATCAAAGTTCCGGGCCTGGGCGGAAGATCGGAGATACTGCCGGAATTGGTGCGTGCCGAGAAAAGCGGTGCATCGTGACCTTGAGTTGATAAACATGACTTGAAAGACGCTGAACGATTGAAAAGTTTCATTTTCATTGCTTATTCAAATTACATCTTAGGTATTCGTGATGCCTGTCTTTCAAGAAACCTCCAACGCGGCGCGAGACCAAAGAATCCTCCCTTCGCGGGCTCTACCTGTACCACGACTCTCTCAGCAGCCAGATTTGTCCAATGTCTCCGAAGAACACAAGGAAGTCGTCGTCATTGGTGTAAGTCACAGTAATCGTTGATGAACTTGTTTGTACTTACAAGCGCATTATAGGCTGGACCTGCAGGTCTGTTTCTAACATTGCTACTCGCAAGATATGGCATCACAGAAGCCTCACTTCTTTGCCTGGACTCCAAGCCGGGTACACTGAAAGCTGGCCAGGCAGATGGACTTCAACCAAGGACTCTTGAAGTATTTCAGAGTTTGGGGATAGCAAGTGAGATCATCAGCGAAGGCTGCCACATGGAGGAGGTGGCTTTTTGGAACCCTGTGCAATCAAACGCAAACGGAAACACCAACAGCAATGGCTCTCATGCCACCGGAATTGAGCGGACCAGTTTCGCTCCCGATGTCAATGTCCCTGCTCGTTTCCCATTCGAGGTCACCATCCATCAAGGCCGCATTGAGCGAATCCTAGAAGAGAACCTTCATCTCTATGCAGGCAAGGGTGCCATCAGAAGATCACATCGTTTCCTGGAGTACACAGTCGATGACAGCAATGCTGAGTTCCCCATCGTAGTAAAATATGAACAAGATCTTCCAGACGGATCAACTCAGCAAGGTACAGTTCGAACAAAGTATCTCATCGGCGCAGATGGTGCACGTTCCAAGGTCCGAAAATGCATGGGTCTCGAACTCGAAGGCGAAACAACGGATCATATCTGGGGTGTATGCGATTTCGTCGCCGACACAAACTTCCCCGACATTCGCAAGCGATCCGCAGTCCACTCGGATGCTGGTTCCGTCATGGTAATTCCCAGAGAACAGATCGCAACGGGCGAATATCTCACTCGCCTTTACGTTCAAGTCGCTGAAGAGGTTGACACGAGCGGCGACACTGGAACGGATAAGAAATCGGCTGATAAGAAGCGACGTGGCGCCGTTACGTTGGAGTATATCTTTGAGCAAGCGCGGCAGGTGTTTGCGCCGTACGAGATCAAGATCAAGGAGGGAACTGAGCCAGATTGGTGGGCGGCTTATCAGATTGGACAGCGCATGGCTCCTAGATTCTCTGCTAAGACGTCTGATGGAGTGGAAAGAGTTTTTATTGTTGGTGATGGTAAGTCTGATACAGACTCTCTTCGATGGTATAGTGCTAACCTTACGCAGCCTGCCATACTCACAGCCCCAAGGCTGGACAGGGCATGAACGTGTCAATGATGGACTCTTACAACCTAGCTTGGAAACTCGTCCACAAGATCCACGGCCTCACTCCTGCAAGCACTTCCGGAATAGACCCCATCCTGGAAACATTCTCCCAAGAGCGCGTAGATGTAGCCCGCCAACTTATCGAGTTCGACGCTCAGTTCTCGCACATGTTCTCCGGTCGCATCGGATCAGCAGATGCCGAGACTTCAGGTCTCACCCATGAAGAGTTCCTTCGAGTCTTCAGTGACGGCAGCGGATTCACTAGTGGTTGTGGACTCCAGTACAAGGAGAGTAAACTGATAAGAGAACCGGGTGCAAAGAGCAACTTGTTAGGAGAAGATCCGCTCTTGGGCGCGTTGACACCAGGGCGCCGACTACTTGATGTTGAGGTAAAGCGCTATGCCGACGCCACTGCTCGCCATTTACAAGATGGTAAGTTCTCACGCGATTTTCGGTCTAAAAGCCTAGGACGATTTGCTGACTTATTTCATAGAAATGCCACCGACCGGTCGCTACTACGTTCTCGTCTTCACAAGTAACGATTTACTCAACAAATCCGGGATCTCACAGTCAAGCTTGAAGTCATCCAGCGAGATTATACAAAAGTTCCCGGCAGGCACTGTAAACCTCATCGTAGTTCATCCACTTACGTCAAGATTCGAGTGGACTGACATACCAGCGGGAGTAAAGACATTTGCGGAAATGCGAACTTATGGGGTGTCGAAGAAGGAGGACGTCTACGAAGTATTGGGTGTGTCAAAAGATGATGGTGTCGTTGCAGTAGTGAGACCTGATGGTTATGTTGGGATGATGGCGTCTCTGTGCAAGACGGAAGACGTAGAGGATTATCTGCGAGGTTGCTTAGTTACTGTTTGAGCTATATACTACTCTGCATGACTGCCAAGCGAAGACCACAAATTACATCTGTGCAGCTAATCATTGAGAAAAAGAGGGCTAGCATCATTGGCAGGTCTTGCCGACCATGGACCGAGTGTTGAAGGACGGAGGATCCGTCAGCTTATGCTCGGAGACATTTCAAGCTGTACAATGCAAAGAACTATCCGGAAGAGAATAAGTATCCGTGTGCATAAATCTGAGTTCCTTAGCAGCTCCTCAATTTTTGAGCTCTCAGCCCCAAACCTTTACCATATTGATCTGTATTCTGTTGCCTCGCTTGCTGTTCCACCTGTTGTTGCACTACAATGGCCTCTGCTCAAAACATCATCAAATGTGCCGTCGTTTCTACGAGCCGCAAAATTTCTTACAGCATCGCACAAAAATCACAAAATGGCCCGTGGATTGTCCTCTCAAACAGCTTCGGCGCTGACACCACTCTGTATCAACCTGTTGCCCAGCGCCTCGCCTCATCAGGCTACCGCGTCCTCAGCTACGACCATCCCGGCCACGGTCAAAGCACTCCTGTGAAAGATGTCGATAACGTCGAAATGGAGGAATTGATCAATGATATTGACGAACTCCTTCGTGTTTTGCACATCGACAGCATCCGCGCCTGGGTCGGCGTCTCACTTGGTGCAGCCAGCGGCATCTACCTAGCCTGTCGTCACCCAAAATTGATCCAAAACCTTGCATACTGCGCATGCCCTCCTGCATCTTTCGGCGCTCTCGACATAATGCCACTTGAGTACTTCGACAAGATGCGTGCTTCGGCTGAGGCAGATGGCACTACTGCGAACGTCATTCGGCAAATGCACTATGGCTGGGCGAGCAAAGAGTGGCTTGAAGAGCATCCAGACCAAGATGAACGACTTAAACTTGCTAGTTCGACTCTGAGTCTCGATGGCTTGCGTGCGATGATGACGTTGCAGAAGAATAAGCGCTTTGATATGCGGCCGCTCGTACCTCAGCTTCTGGAAAGCTGTGAGAAAATAATGTTTGTTAAAGGAGACCACGATGCACACCTCAATCCTTTAGTGGATATGATGAGAGATTTAGTAGTCAAGACGGCGCAGGAGAAGGGTTTTGAGGGAGACTTCAAGCTTGTCACTGTACCGGATTCTGGACACGTAATGTACTTGGAGAACGAGGGCTATTTCGTTGATACCATCTTGGAGTTTATTTCGTAGTCAGCTTTAAGTTAGCTTTATTTGATATGTAATAAGCTTTTACGGGGATGAATCCATTGGGGTCGTCGTGGTTGGCGTACGTTGATGGCATCCTGATGGCGCTAGTTTGCACCCTTCATGTCAAGCTGTACCCTAAATGTACAAAGCGCCCTGCGAATGAACCCCTCGATACTGGATGATCTGCATGACTTGGCACTGGCTTTAGAGAATCTTATAAATAGCTGATCCTAGTACTACTTTATGCCCGGTTGATAATAATATTCTTTAATTGACTTCCAGTCTTTCATCGTTCCATCACCATCTCCTGCCATCATGGGAAGCATTCATCAACCTCACTCAGAAACTTACCCAGACCACAATGGCTACTACGGCCAGTTCGGTGGAAACTTCTACCCGCCCGAAGCTCATCAAGCACTCGAAGAATTAGCCACCAAGTACCAAGAACTCCGCCATTCGCCCTCCTTCAATCAAACCCTCAACAAAGTCCGCATCGGTCTCCAAGGCCGCCCGACGCCAATTCACCATCTCGAGAACATCTCCCGCGAAGTCGGCGGTGCTCAAATCTTCGTCAAGCGTGAGGACTTAAACCACACAGGCGCACACAAGATCAACCACTGTGTCGGTTTCGCACTTCTCGCTAAAGCAATGGGAAAGACTAAACTCATCGCTGAGACGGGGGCTGGTCAACACGGTGTTGCACTCGCAACTGCAGCAGCTTATTTCGGTCTTGAGTGCGAGATTCACATGGGTGGTGTCGATACCGAGAAGCAAAAGTCAAATGTTGGTCGGATGCAGATTCTTGGAGCAAAAGTTGTCGCTGCTACTAAGGGGCAGTCTGCGTTGAAAGAGGCCAGTGACTCCGCGTTCAATGCGTATGTTGAACAGCGAGAGCATGCGCTATATGCAATCGGTTCGGCGATTGGGCCTCATCCATTCCCATTGATTGTGAGAGATTTCCAGTCCGTGATTGGCAAGGAAGCGCGAGAGCAGTTCCTCGTCATGACTGATGGTACATTGCCTGAGCATGTTGTTGCGTGCGTCGCTGGTGGATCCAATGCGATGGGAATGTACTCTGCTTTCATTGATGATGCGGAAGTGAAATTGCATGCGGTGGAGCCACTGGGACAATCCGAGAAACTTGGTCATCATGCAGCAACACTATCATACGGCAAGCCAGGTACGTTGCATGGCGCAAAGACGCTGGTCCTCCAACAAGACGGAGGCAAGCCTGCGCCTGTCTCATCTGTAGCCTCAGGGCTCGTCTATCCGGGCATTGGACCAGAGATGGCCATGCTGCATAATGCTGGGCGCATATCAGTCTCAACTGTTGGCAACGACGAGGTCATCCGCACATTCTTCCGCATGGCCAAGAGTGAAGGCATCATCATTGCTCTAGAGAGCGCGCATGCGATCGCATTTGCCATTCGCTTGGCAGTGCAACGACCTTCATCAGAGCGGATCCTGGTCAACCTATCGGGACGAGGAGATAAAGATGTAGATTATGTTCTGGAGCGTCATGGAACTGGTTGATGTATCAAGGGCCGGTAGGGTAGTAGGTACTGTTGCTAAGCCGACGAAGCATCAGCACTAGCTTGGGTGAGATGGCCGAGTTGGTTATGGCGCCAGGTTAAGGTTAACCTTAACACCAATTTCCTGGTGGAGCAATCCTCCTGGGTTCGAGTCCCAGTCTCATCAAATAAATCATTTTTTGCTTTTTATATCGTAATACTTTACTTAATTACAACGACATTCTTTTCGACTGGTTAGGGGACTGTAAGATGTTGCGGTCATCAACAGCTCAACCGTCAGAGGCCCCAGGGTCAGTTTGTGTGCCCTTGAAACTGCCACCAGCTGGCTCCAGAACTGTCAGAAGGGAAACAGCCCGATAATTACGATAAATGTCTTAATTGCGTGATGGCCAACAGTAAGCCCTTCATTGACAACCTAAGGACGTATTATGCCGTTGATAAAGGTGAGAGGACGAGGCCATGAGCAATCAGTACTACTACCGATTTAGTGCCAGGGATAGCAATTGTCTCTTTTTTCTCAATTGGAGCCTCAAGGCTTAATAAGCATAGGGTAAACGACTCTTTTGGTTAGCTTTATGGCTGCATCAAGAGAACGTAGCCTTGAACATGTATTTCACGCTATCTAAAACACGTCCGGCTGTATAATGCTGCCGGCTATTTGTGATAAGCCTCTTTGCTGCTTAGAGTAGACGTCTCAACCGGTGGGTATTGGCTGACCTGTGGTATTTGGTTACATCAGGCTGGGATATCAATCCTCATCTTATCTCAATCTTGGCACTTCAATCACATCACGCCGATGAGCACCATTATTATCAATCCTTTGCTCTGTAACAAATCCTCCTCAGCCACGGACGAGAACGTTTATCATATAATACCAGCTCAAACTCTCTCGTTCATGGCCGAGGAGACGTCGAGCGGGTTTGGGCATTAAGCTTACTATGTATAAAGCTTGCAAATTCCGCCGTATCAAATTGATGTATATAGAAGACTCTGACTGTACAATTGAGGTAGATCGGCATTGTTTTGCATATCATCTCTGTCAAATCTTTGAAGCCATGAAACTCTTGCCTCCCATTCTTCTCGCCTTGAACAGCGTCGCCACTGCGTTCGCTGCTGGCCCTGTCGACGTAACTGCGCCTCCGAAGAACTAGGGCGTCGCACTCTATGGATCCTTCGACAGTATCGATGTTTTTGGCCCCTTGAATCCTCTCTGGGACCTCGCCTTCTCTCTTCAACCCAACCTCGCCCTTATTGCCCCAAGTCTATCACAAGTCTGGGTTGAGCCTGTTGACCCGGCCCTCAATAAGCAAAACTCGTCATTCTGGTTCTCCGTCAACCCGACTCATACTTATGCTGACCCACCAAAGGACATCGAAGTCTTGCTTGTACCCGGTGGACCAGGATCTAGAATGGGCGATATAGATGAAGTCATCGCCTTTGTCAAGAAGACATACCCAGGCTTGAAGTACCTCATGTACTGGGGCCGAGATCGCAGCTAGAGCTGGAGTATTGGACGGCAAAAGAGCCACGACGAACAAAAAGGCTTGGAAAACAGTTACCGCGATGGGTCCGGATGTGAAGTGGGTACCACCAGCGAGGTGGACTGTTGATGGTAACATTTGGACTTCGTCAGGTGTAAGTAAGCCTCAAATTCCTGGATTCACCGCTCACAATGACCATAAACAGGTCACTTCCGGACTGGATCTCATCTTTGCGTATATCGAGGAGGTTTATGGCACGACTTATGCTAGAGACTTACAAGGCACAATTGAGTTCAATAGGGTCAAGGGCGCATGCGACGATTCATTTGCTGAGGAGCATCAAGTTCCACCAAGCGGTGACTGTTCTCAATCATGAGCACCCTGGTGTGACGCCAATAGCGTGTTGTTCTACACCTACTGAGTGTCAGATATATGACTGCAACTATCTATCACTGATGAGAAACTTCACCGATCGATCTCAAATTTCTCTCCTTCTCATAATATCCAGTAGTCCCAGCCAGCCCTTTACATGCAACCAAGACCCATACATGAGAAAGTAGCAATAAAAAGCACTCGAAAACCTCGGCCTACCAAAGAGCCGGTTAGCAAAAGTGACTGATCACTGAGGAGATGCTGAGCGACGTCGCTTAGCTTTCTCTTCCCTCTTATCAACTGGGGGTGTGTAGCCTTCTGCAATGCCATAGTATGTAAAGAATTCCGGTGCCTCTTTCGGTATCTCTCTTGACTGAGTTGAAAACACAAAGTCACGATGGATCTTGAGAATCAAGAAGTAGTCGTCAAGGAACTGGACATCCACCGTCTTGCGACCTTTGTTGGCTTTGAGCTTGTGGAATTTGGTGCTGGGATACTTTGGGGGGGTAAACAAATCAAGGTTACAGAACTGGCCCGTAACCAAGTAAATATGGCCTTCTACTGGGCCTCTTCCGTCTGTGTAATTCAGAAATGGGTCCCAATCCTCAGGGGGATAGAACTCAATGTATTTGGCTGAAGTAATGGTGTGCCAGCAGTGCTTGACATGGTCGGTAGAAAAAAGGTTGTAAGTCTTTTCTTCCAAGCCTCTGAAGGAGGGCGCGTTCCTTTGAGACCTTTTCTTTGCTTTGGCGAGGGCGGCTTTGACAGGCTGTATGCTAGACACCTGACAATCCATATCCTCGGAAGTGAAATGCTCTGCCGACTTTTCTTTTTTTGAATTCATGGTGTTGGGAAAGGCATGTATTGCCTCGGATTTAGTACTTGAGCCATGATAAGCCTTGTTATATACGTGGAAACTCAGGGGGTGGCGTGATAATTGATTAGGATCTTCGGTTACGCTAAGCCACTATCCAATAAACAAACGCTGAAAAACAAAAGGCAATAGAAAAAGCAATATACAAGCGCGTCTCCTAGGCAACAGTGAGGGCAACGAGTATTTTGCCCGTATGTGTTTTTTTTTTTGGTGGTTTTTACGTTGATGGCCTGGAGCCTGAAGCCCCTTTTGACCCCTCAACCTTATCACAGTAAACGCGTCAGCACTGTTGCCTTTTGAAAAGGAGCCTATGTATAGTATACTTAGGGAGAACAACCACTCTCATCGTGAAGCGGTAGGCGAGGTTTTATCAGAATTGGTGCAGGCAGCTAATGGCAAGTCCATCCAGGTTGGTAAAATGTATATAAGGTAGACTAATGCAAAGTGGTTTTAATGCTGTGGCTGTCTATAGCGAGTACTTAGACACAAAAAGACATAAACAAAGCATTAGCGGCAGGCTGTTGTGGTCACCTGCGCGACAGACTAGAGACGTAATTCCATCCGTAGAGTGTCAGGGACAGAAGCGATCAATCGCAATTGAGGAGCATTTACTGGCAGTTGCCAAACTTTACGTCCTGTATATAGGCTCTAAATCTTCAAATGTCCTGCAAACAAAGAAGAAACACACAAAACCATCCGAATCGTAGCAACAGTATATTGTGACAAGAAACAAGTAACGGGACCCTTCATGAGCAATAGCCCTGTCATACGCCCTAATCACGCAGGAGATGCTGAACGACTTCGCTCTGTCTGATCCCCTCGTCGATGATTTGCAAAGATACGGCTTTCCTTGTAGGCTGCGCAGATACCGTAGTAGGTAAAGATATCCGGCGCGTCCGAAGGCGGATTTATTTCCTGCCTATAAAACACCAAATCCTTGGGTATTCTGAGTATCAAGTGGTGGTTATCCAGAAACTGGGCATCGAAACTGTGCTGGCTATCATTGCCATCAAGCCGAACACTTTTTAACCCTGTATTCTTAGGAGGGGTGAATGGGTCAATGCCGCACATATCGGTAGACACTGCGTAAATATGACCGCTAACTTGGCCCTCTCGGCAGGTGTTAAATATTTCAAATTCAGGGTCGTAAAACTCGATATATCTTGTCGGGGCAGTCTCAACAGTGCAGTACTTTACATGGTCAGTTGACCAAAGCCTAAAGTATGTGCCTTCTAAACTTTGGAGGGGAGCCTAATTTGTTTGCGATGACTGTTGTACTTTGGTGAGGACATCTTCGATCGGCTGACTTTCCTGCTCCTCCCACTTCAATTCCTGCTGAAGCTTAGCCTTATTTTTCCATTGATTGTCTTTTTGATCTGATCCTTGTTGTGTCTTCCGATATCTTGATTGTGTCTTTCGTTTCTTTCGCTGTCCCCTCATTGTGTCGGTTCTCGAAGACATTATTTTGCACGAAAGAAGAATAAGAATGCTCAAGAGATATGATGCTTTGAGGATTGAGGGGTTTTTAAAAAAAAAGCTCAAAGTCAAATATGAAGCAAAGAACATAAATTATCGGTGAGCCCCTGAAGTGAGGGGGTGGCGCATCTCCGGCTTTACTATCCAATCAACAGGCTCAGTAGAGGTGATAACGCATGAAGCGCGCGTTATCACGCATCGCTCTTCACGGGATCAATAAAGCAAAATGATAGCCTCAAGAACCAGAATGATCGACAAATGTGCCTGGCAAATGCGGTACACAGTATGCGTTTCACAGAAACTGCACCAAAGACTTGTTAGGCGTGAAAAGGATCTCATCTCTCAGTATCGCCTCGTTTTTGTGTCAATTTGGCGAAGCTGGAGATGGAGTGGATGTTTGACTATTGATTATTTATAATGCGGTGTAGGCTGAACAGATCCAGGTACTGGACACATACTGAAATTGAGTCAGATTTTATAGGAGCATTTGAGGTCAAACCAGTCACAGGAAACCTCATATAACTTCTTCTCTCCAACAATTCCGAATGAAGAGTATGTACTAGGTAATGCCTGCACTCAAAAACAACAGATTGGCGAACCCACCCCACGATGATACTACTCAAAATGGGAATAGCTTCCCACCATCCACGATAAGATGAATACACGTGATTTAGTTCCTGTGGAGTCATGACTCGATGCTAAAGAATTTTGAATGGAGCAGTAAAAATTAGAGAAAATTGACAGATTGACCGCCATAATGACAATTGCAGAAGACCAACAACTCGGACTTTCCGAATACTGGGATAGTCGCTATGCGACCTCGAATAATAATGATCCAACTCACGAATGGTTCCGGTCATTTTCGCAGGTCCTTCCATTTCTACAGAAGAACCTCTTAAAGCAACCAGGACGCACAGCTCAGGATGACCCAAGGATTCTTCATCTTGGCTCGGGTGATAGTGTCAGTCGACTGATCATCGAAATTTTATCACAGTACACTGACTTCGGCTTAGGTTGTACCTGCTGAGCTTGCCGAGCGTGGCTACCAAAAGCAATTATGTGTCGACTTCTCTCCTGTAGTGGTTGATATGATGACAGAGAGACACAAGGACATTGCAGGAATTCAATGGAGCAGAGTTGATGTCCGAGATATGCCATCAATTGAAACTGGCTCGATAGATGTCGCTTTCGATAAGGGAACATTGGACGCCATGATCTACGGCAGTCCTTGGAACCCCCCTGACGAAGTGAGGGAAAATACAAGCAGATACTTGAAAGAGGTATGGTGATGGCTATTCCCACTAGGAAATGATTGTCTCTTACACCTTGCAGGTACATCGTGTGCTAAGGGCAGATGGAGTGTTTCTATACATTACTTTCAGACAACCCCATTTTATGAAGCTTTTACTGAACCCAGATAATATCTTTGACATGGAAATGGAGGTACTAGGAGACGGTGGAGGCTTTGACTATTATGGTTATGTTATAAGGAAATCTCAATAAAATTCAGAACTGCCATAAAGGGCGGCTTCAATATGAATTTGTCGGGAGGTAAAATTTGTTTTAAATGGGCATTTGAGGAATAATGTTGTAATAAACTCCGTAATCAAAGCTCTGGATTCAAGACCTATCAAGTAGAATAAACCACTTCAGACACCTACAATTAGAGAGAACGATGCGAGTTTCCTTTCCCACCGAAAGCCACCTTTTTTAATCCATAAAAAGGCGCAACCTTGATTCACCAGAGCCACGAAAAAAGAGTCATTGCATGCATACACTCTTCCCTCATCCTATAACGCTTTCTTCGTCAGTTTCCCATTGTTCCTCTTCCCGCTTTTCCTCATCAACCATGTATTTCTCATAAATGCCTTAGTATGTAAAGAAAGAAGGTGCAATCCAAGGGACCTTCTCCTCGCAATGTCGAAATACCGTCTCGCGACTTATCTTAAGAGTCAGATACTTGTCGTTGAAGAACTCAATATATACCGGCTCTTGTTTTGTTCCCAAGTTGTGAGTTTTGGTGCTACAGTGCTCTGGTGGTGTGAAATGGTCTATCTCACGGACAGTATCTGCGAGTAAATATATGTGCCCGGAGAGCTTTTCAGCTCTTAGCGTCTGAATCTGTTCGCGATTGAACTCGCCATATTCGAACCTGCTGCTAAAATCGATGTACATCGAAGGAGCAATCTGATAAGGGCAGTGCTTGGTGTGATCGATTGACCAGAGCTTGAACGTTTTCATGAGGCCGAGGTTGAGAGGAGTAGACGTCTCCTCAAAAGATTGCGCCTGGTCGAGCGCGCCTTGGATTTCATTGACATAACGCATCTCGAGTGCGATATCGTTCTTAGTAGCCAACTCTTCATATGTTTTCCAAGGTCTCAGTGCTCTTCTGTGCTGTCTCCAAACATCACCGGCTTTTTCCGCATCCTCGTAGACTTTGATCTTCTGAGCTTCCTTCCTCCTCTTCTCTCTCAATGTCTCGTTCATTTGCTCTCTGAATTTCTCATTGCATTTGTCATCTTTTCATCCAATTTCTTCTGTGCACACAATTCTCTCTTTCGAGCAAGCCCGTCTAGCTTCATCTCTCCGAAGTACACCATGTCATCGCGATCGTCTTTGTCGATATCCTTGTCCGAATTTCGACCTTGCACGTCTAAATTTCTGTGATATTCGCAAATATCTTCGGTGCTATGTTCACAGCCATTTCTAGAGGCGCAAGAGAAAGTGGAACAATCGGAAAGATCCTCATTAAAGTCTTCAGGGCGTGGGTCGGCGTTGTCGTCGCACAAATTTGTTTCTCCACGGTGATAGCGGTCTGTCAAAAAGCCTTGGACAAGATAATACCAGCTTGGTTTAGATTTTACAACCGAAAACATTGTATGATCGATTGTGGACGGAGCTAGGTAATGAAAAGATGGCTCATGAGATTGTGATAACGTTCAATCAAACACATGGAGCGACAAGCGACATAACGGCACGTTACATACTCAGAACTTGGAGCAGATGAACGATAGTCCTTAAGAATGGCATCATGGGATGGGATTTGCCGATCGGCTGTATGCGTCCGTGGTATGTCCAAGGAGGCGCACGGCGTTCCACAACAAGTCCTGGGCGAATGGTTTAGTGGTATAATACTCCCTTAGCATGCTAGGCATATTCCGTCCGAGCTACAGATCGTCGCGTCTGGGAGTGGTCCAGGGTTCGATTCCCTGTTCGTCCAATAACGGTGGTTGAATCCCGCCAGCATCCTCATTTTTACCCTACAACAAGCCGCTGACGTTTTTGTGTGTCAGTACACGACTTGGCCATGCAGCATTACGTCTGGCTCCGAGTTGAGTATGTAACCTTCCGTGTGATCGCAACAACCTTCAGGCTTTTCTTTCGCATATTATTTGCGGGACAAGGAAATTTGAGTCATGGAAATGAGGGCACAGTGAGGACGAGACGCAAATCCACTACTGATGGCCCTGTTTGAGTTTGATGTATAATTAGATGAAGAATACAAAGCTTGATCATGCAACGCAATTACGCGATAAAGTAATGTCCAGTAACTAACTGAGACCAAGACGCCTACTCCTTTGATCTGGCATCATCGGTCATCCGCTTCTTATCACCACCATCAAACCACCCAACATTAGTCTGAAGAAAGAAGCTCTCAGCCTCAGCGTCAGAAGGTTCACGCTTCTCAGTCTGATCACGCTTCACAATTGGAGTTCTCTTGTCGATTTAAGCGCGCTTCTTGTCTCCGCCATCAAACCACCCAACGTCTGTTTGAAGGAAGAAGCTCTGGGCTTCAGCCTTCTTGGAGAGTTGGCTATTGGCAGGTGTAGGTGCGGCCAAAGCAAGTAGGGGAGTGCTGAGAGCGAGAATATAAGAGGCCTTCATGTCGTCAAAGCTTTTGATTCTTGTTTTCAAAATACGTAATGATAGTAGAATAGAGTTCGTCGATGAATGATGTCGCTGTCGCTTGCCTGTAAAGTTCTGTGGTAATGATGAGCTTATATTCACCTTTTACTCTCATCATCTCGGTGTAATTCTGTGCCGAAATTGACGTTATAGCCCTTTGAAAGCAAAAGTACTCTCGTCATCTGCGGGGGAATGTCACGTTGTGCTCACAAATCGACATACATTTCGAGAATTGAGGTAACAGCACGGATAACGGAAGCCAGAAAGCTTCCCACGGCATCCGTGATGAGTGTGCGTGAGGAGATTTGTAGACATGGTCAAACTGCATTGTGTGCCGACTCGTTGGATTGGGTTTTAGCATACTCCTACGAAGGATTTCCTAGTCTGAAAGTCCGTAGTCCGTATTGTGACTGGTGGATAAAAGCTCGATCTTACATGCGTCTTGGCACAGCCTGAATCCTACAAGAGGGGATAATTCTATGAGCGGCAACCATCTACAGAAGCACAGTGATCTAACCGGCATAGTACGTCTCGAACGTAAGTGAGGGCTCGGCGTAGTGATAACCGAAGGATAGGATAAGATAAGATGAGTTGCATGTCAGCGCTAGAGCAACGTGGAATCCCGTTCATGTGCGTCATATAGCGAGTGACATTTATTTGTTATGTTTTGCATTGTCAAGTTTAGACTTGCTAATCCTCTGACAACAAAAATGACGCGGTCTTCCGCGGAAAGCCGGGAGAGTCATGAATCTCATGATCGGCTGTTGAAGAATGGTGATGAACACCTCGATGACTCGCGAGATTGGGAAACACGATTTGAGCAATCTTTCAGGCAGAGGATTCCCAAATGTATGTTTGCCATTGCGTTTACATCTCTCTTACTCAACCTTCTTAGATTATCTCATCTCTGTGCCTGTGGGCGAGAACAAGATCACCTTTACCTCCCTGGCCTGATACTCTCTATTGTAGGATACCGTGGCAGAACACTCCTCAGAAACTTTCCTAACTTGAGAAGCTCCGGCCCAGAGCGCAGTCCAGTACGAGATAGTCACTTTCAATTCAGGTTTCTCCGAAGACCAGTAAGTGATTGTACTTCACCTTGTGACGAATCATACCTAACAAAACCCGTAGCTCGGGAACGACAGACTCCTACGGCGCATCTCCAAAAGTAGAAAAGGCGTAGAGGAGTTTAATGAAGCTATATCTGGTTAAGATATCTGGCCAAGAGGCATCACAATTGTCCCGCCCTACGTCGCATATCTCTAGAGATCCAGACTACTACATTACCAGTCTTGATGTATACCACCAATTGCACTGCCTCAATGATATTCGGAAGATGGTAAGGGACTTCAACTCTACAGAAGGGGGCCTGGGCAGGTTACAAACTATGCACAAGTTTCACTGCATTGACTCGATTCGACAGAGTCTTATGTGCAATGCTGACTTGGGTCTGATACATTGGTATTGGGCACCTCAGGTTGGGAAAAACTTTCTAAACGCAACTACAACGCATATTTGCCGGAAATGGTCATTAATTGAGGAGTAGGTGATGAGTCACGGGCTTGGTCAGGATGATTATGATCCAAGAACGCACATTGAGTAATAGAATCGGCTCAAAAACGTAGAACCGCAAAGCATTTTGCTCCTACGCTTCTTCATATAACAAGCGATTAAGACCGAGGGTCCATTAATAGTCCAAGGCCCAAGTTGCCTATCTAATCTTCTATAGCACCCCTCTTAGGATAAGGCCATCAGTGCTACAAGATCAAAATCAGTTGCTTCATTTCATTTTTGTCCACACCGATTAGCAAGCTTCGATCGAGCGTACCCTGTAGCGACATGGACTCAAACTCCGGCGGCTCTGGCATAACAAATAATCCGGTCGCGTGGCCCAATGGCAAGGCGTCTGACTACGAATCAGAAGATTCTGGGTTCGATCCCCAGCGTGATCAGTTGTTTTTGCTTCTTCTATGAAAATAGCAGCAAGCTGTTCTTTTTGCATCTGTTAGTAATTCACACTAAATCTCCAGCTCTATTAAGTTCTTGCACTGCTGTCAGCTACCTAGAATTTGCCGTCATGACCAGCAATTGCTTACCATGTTGCAGCTCGGAAATGTCCGTACCTTTTGGTGTCGGTTCGAGGACCAAAAACTCGTTCTTCTCAACGCTAGCTACCGCTTCTTAAACCTGACTTGTTATTTATTACCGAGCTGTGATGATTGTAAGTCTTAGATATCTGAATTCGTTGGAAATATGTCGGTCGTGGTAAAAGCCTCGGAATTGGATATCTACATTCTATGGTCAGGTCGGAATCAGTCCCGGACAGCAAGCCTCATACCCTTTATCGAAAAAACGCGGGGGCTTCACCAATGACTCTCCCCTGGTGAAGATAGCGACTACCACGCTAGTCAGCATCGCCACGCGCACTTTTTTCCCCAATGCAGCACGCTAGAGGCCCAATGCCTGCCGCGTCTGTCGTTACCCCAGACCAGGGGTTCAGAAGCATGATAACCGAAACGAAGATAAAGTTCCGAGCACGCTCTTGTTATTCTCCCTCTCACAGACATCGAATTGGAAATCAACATGTCTCTCGATATGGCATCTCCTGCAATTGACAATGAGAAGCATCTTGGTTCGCAGAACCAGGATGAGCAGAACTTGGAGCGCCATGGCTATGTTCAGCAGACAAAGGTATGAGATACTGGTTCCGAGACGTGTGGGCGTGCTGACTGGTCATGACAGCGCAACTTCTCTCTTACTGCCATGGTTGCGACATGCGTCAACTTGATGGCAACATGGGAAGCATTATCTAGGTTCGATGCCTGTCGCTGTTGCTGCTCGACTCAAACTGACCTTTTTCTGAAGTACACTTGCTGCTGGGCTTGTCAGCGGAGGGGCAGTATCCCTTGTTTACGGCGTTATCGTGGCCTTTGTCGGATCACTCTGTTCTGCCAGTTCCTTAGCTGAACTGGCTTCCAGGTAAGCTAGCTCATTCACATTCTGTGTAACTGCTGACGCGTTCATTCTTAGCTATCCTACCGCTGGTGGACAATACCACTTCGTAGCCAAGCTGAGTCCGAAAACGAGCCGACCCTTGACCAGCTGGCTCGCTGGATATATCTCGTGAGTCACGACCGAACCTCGACACGAGACGAAAATATAGACTGACAGGATGAAGAACGCTAGGCTGGATAGCCTCTGCTGGCAGTGCCCCCTTTCTTGCCGGAACACAGATCCAAGGCCTCCTCGTCCTCAACTATCCCGATTCCTACGTCTTCCAAAGATGGCATGGCACGCTACTCTTCTGGGCCGTCCTTCTCGGCTCTGCTTGTATTTGTATCTTCTGCAGTAACAAGCTGCCGCTCATCGAGAAGCTGACCCTTGTGCTACACGTGACCTTCTTCATCGCAATCATAGTCACCATGGCTGTGACTTCACCGACCAAGCACTCGGCCGAATGGGTCTTTTCCCACTTCGAAAACAATTCTGGATGGGGTAACGAGGCCGTGGCTTGGAGTATAGGACTTCTCAGCTCTTGCTATGTTCTTATCGGCTACGATGGTGCGACCCATCTTAGCGAGGAGATGAACAATGCTGAGATGGGTGTACCCAGGGCTATGGTTGGTTGCCTCTTGGTTAACGGGCCTTTGGGCTTTGCCTTCCTCCTTGTAATTCTCTTCTTCATGGGAGACATTTCAGCGGCTTTGGCTACACCTACAGGGTTTCCTATTATCGAGATTTTCCTTCACATGACCGGTAGCGTTGCGGCTGCTACTACCATGACTGCTATGATTACTGTTATGGCTTGCTTGGCGACAGTCCCTCTTCTCACGGCGGCGGCTCGCATCATGTGGGCGTTTGCTAGAGACGGAGGTAAGTCAGTTTGGTCCTTACGAGATATAGATAACTGACATTCCATTACACAGGTCTCCCCTTTGCTGAGCGTATTGCAAGCGTTGACAAACGTCGACAAATCCCCACCGTATCCATTGTCGTTGTCAGCTTCCTGCTTATGCTGTTGAGTCTCATCAACATTGGTTCTACGACGGCCTTCAATGCTATCCTATCCCTTGCGGTCGTCAGTCTACAGGCCTCATACCTCCTTCCCATCATTATGTTAATCTGGCGGCGCTTGTTCCGCGCGGATACTCTGCGCTGGGGTCCTTGGAGACTCGGTAAAGCAGGCCTACCCATCAACATCATTGCGGTGATTTATCTCATGTATACCTGCATCTTCCTTCTTTTCCCTCCTTATCAGCCAATCACCCCGGTGAACATGAACTATGCACCTGTTGTATTGGGTGGTGCTCTGGTGTTTGGCTGCATCTATTGGCCTCTGAGGGTTAGCAAGCGGTATATTGGCCCACTGACAGACGCCGAAGTTTTGGAGGGAACACTACACTAGTTTACTTTGATGAATGCGATACTGTCTTTTGATGGATACGGGCCAAATCAGCTAATCACTGGCTGTGTCATAATATACATAATGATTACTTGATATCTCAAAACACGATCCTTCACTTGGTGATTCTGGCAGTGATTGTGGTTCATTGGTATGATAGGCCATTTGACTGCCCCTACCGCTATTTTACTGCTATCTCGCCAAACAATATGGTAATCTTGATGAGGTAACTTAAGATTCGCCTAGGTGGCTGGTGTCTAGGACATCTAGCCAATCCCAGCCAACCAATTGATAACCACATGACTTTTATCAGCGGAACCCACTTCCGATTTCCGACTGTTCACCTATCTCATATCTTGGACCCTTCTTATCTTGCTGACAAGCTACCAGGGCCTGTTAGTCCCATTACTAAGTTCGGAAAATCCCCTGTATGACTCGGAGAATCAGGTATTGATCTTATTGAACATTTAGGGTTGGCAGCTCTCCATGGATCAGTCTACTGCTTCTTCGGCATCGACCCGAAGGCGACAGAAATTGAGGAGTGAGTTTGGCCCTACGATTTGAGCAACTTGTCTGCCGTACCTCAGCTAACGTTGTTGAAATGCGAAGGCGGCTGCGTCACTTGTAAGAAACGCGTGGGTCCAACATCCTTGCCTTGGATGACTTTATTAATAATAGCTTGCTAAAAGTTCCGCAGAAGCTGAAATGCGATGAAGCAGAGCCTGCTTGTACTCGTTGCGTCAAATCCAATCTGTTATGTCCTGGCTATAAACGTCCAGTAAAATGGTCGACCAAATACGAGATTGACTATGGCATCCATTCATATGCTGGCCCTGGCTCAGGGCCCTCGTCTGGCATTGGCAATTCACCTTTTCCTCCATTTGAGACCGAGAATGTCCTTGTACTGTACTCTCCCCAGGAGGAATCTTCCAAACTCTTAACACACTATTTCGCATCAGCATGTCAGGTCCTGTCATCTTTTGACTCACCCAACAACCCTTACCGCTCAGATCTGCTTGAGTTTATTCAAAACTCCCTCATTGTGTTCAATAGTGCCTTGAGTGCATCGGCGGCCCATCTAAGCCAGTAAGAGCGAGACACATCTTTGATACCTTTGGCCTTCCAGACGGAAGCTATTTCACATATATCAAGGGAGCTCGCCGAAGTACACAGATTGACTCCTCTTCCCGCCTCAACGGCACCAACGATAAAGGATGACTTGATGTTGGGTATAACTCTCATTGGCATGACCTCTGTAAGTGTTTTCACTCAGCGATGTCTTCACGGGGCTTACATCTCAACTTATAGAGCTGGCATGATCCTTCTTCTCTCGGCTGTGCCATTTTTATGGTGCTCGAAAAGTGTTCAGGATTTGGATGAGCCAATTCAACCTCACGGACCTTCAGTTTCCGTCTCACCGCGTCCAACGCTTAATCTTTTCATCAATGGTCTATTGGGAAGTGATGGCCTCTTGTTTGATTGACCAAGAGGTTAGCGCACTCTCATATCTCGACGTGTTCTCCGTTCTGCCACCTTCTACCTTTTGTCATCCGTGTCCATGGACCGGAGTCGGCACGAATATTTTGATCAGCGTCGCCAAATCCATGGCATTAGTACGGCAGAAACGACGTCTGATTTCATACAATTATTCAACGAAGGATGATATAGAGGTATCAAGCCGCGCCGTCGATTTACTCAGTCAAGCTTTTACTTTAAGTCTGGACATAGACCACTGCCAAACACCAACTCCTGCAACGGTACAGAGTACGGGCGACTACAGGACTCCGTCAGATCATCTCTGTAAGATAGCTAAGTGCTATCAACTGGTTGGTCGCCTTGAGCTTGATCGGGCATTCCCCGAAGTCGCACAATGCATACAGGATGACCAAAACCAAGGCACAATACTCTCACGGCATATTTTAGAGCTTGCAGTGAAGATATTAGAGATTATGAACACGATTCCCCAGGACTCCCGAACCATTGCCATTCAGACTATTATATTCCTAGCAGCGGGAAGTGCACTTGGATCAACTTCAAACACAAACACAAACATCAAAGTGTTAGTAGCAAACTGGAGGAGATTTGTACTTGAGAGGTTGCATAGGTCATTCTTGTCTCTCAAACTTCAGACGATTAATCAGGCAGCCGCTGTGCTTCAGAGGGTCTGGGCACAGATGGACTCAGTGGCCACGGAGGGGCCTGATTCCACTGCTTATGATAGGAGTCCAATTTTACGCGTGCATTGGATTGATGTTATGAAAGAAGCTGGACTGGAGACTATTCTAGGATAGTATAAGAGAATTGACTGCGTCCCTTTCTCGCCCTCTCGGCAGACTGACCGTGCTCCAGTTCGCTTCACGCTTATACTCATAGAGTATCGCGGAAGTCCGAGAAAGCAGTTACACATATGAAGCTCGGAGAGTAGGACAATGGATATGCGTTATGAGTGAAGGACTTTCGGTCTGATCAAATTCCGAAGGCTACCATTGCGTGTCATTCGCTCTTGGTTGCCGGCTTGATGATAAGGGAAAATGTAATCGAGACCCTTGGAATAGAGTTTCCAGGATGTTTCTCCGCACGCCAAAGAAAGATACAGGTGGGGGACATCGCACTTTTTTTCTGTAAGTGGAAAGGTCGTGGTCGATAGCACCCTAGACTTGATGATCATGCGGGAAAGCTCCGATTTTGATAGGACTATTGCATTAAAGGCTTCACGGAAATCACGGAAATCAACAGTGATAGTAGCCACTATTTAGCTATAGACTTATGATGATTCGCTCAATGATCGCTCAGTATGGTGCTTGGCGATTTTCTATAAAGTCAGCTTTGTCTCTCACCAAATGAATAGACTCCCCAAGACAACTTGACGCCATTCTCTTAACAACGCCATAAAGAGTTCTCAAGTCGACAATTCATATTCTTCACTCTTCAAAACCTCTTTTACTAGTCAGCATGGTTCCATCAGCTACTTCAGAGACCGCCGAATTTGTCCCGGTGACTAAATGGCCAACCCTCCAGGAAATGGCCCATGGCTTCAGGGAACACCTTATGCCAGCATCGAGTAAACTGCAGGGCAAATACTTTGAACATACCTACGACAATGGTTGGAAGATATCTCATGACTTTTGTGCGAATACCGTCACATGGAAGATCCTCGAGGGAGAGGGAGCAGGTCTGACTGCACCAGCCAAGTACGAGGCTTTCGAAGTGCGACCAGATGTCTTCTTCGTCGACTTCCTCAAGCCTGACTATAATGAAGTCGTCAGCTTGATCGTCGATACAGTCACTGGACAAGCCATTGCTGCGGCATCAGGCTTCAAGGACGAGAACGGTGAACGCAGAACATTTACCTCTTTCATCAACGCAGTCGCATTCGGAGGGAAACATGTTGAACCATTCCAAGCCACTGACTAGCTCATTGGAAAGCACATTCTGTACCGATATACCTCCCGAGATGCTTATGAGCATGTCTATCTCAACAAGGGCACTATGACCTGGCATTGTCTCAGAGGCACAGAGAGGGGCATCGCAGATGCTGAGAAGTGCCAGATGCTCAAGCTGGGAGACAACTTGTACATGCTGTTTTGGACCGAGACGGTTATGCCTGTTGAGTCAATTGTTGTGATCGACTTGGAGAAGATGAGGTCTACTGGGCGTTTTTACTGCTGGGATCCAAAGCCAAAGGAGGCTGTGCACGTGCGATTTGGTTCTTATGCTACTGTTCTGGCAGAGACTTCGCCAATAGAGACGTTGAGAAAGGTTTCACAGAACAAGCTTTAGACATAGGCGTATGGTAGTGCATAAGACAAAAGAATCATATCTGCGTTTTCTAAGCATCACAATGATTGCGAATGAATGAAGTTTTCTGCATTGCAAGCGAGGCTTGATGTCGAGGGCAGTGATGCGCAGTTCGAATAGAAGCATCCGTTAACAAGCGACTAGGCTAAGCTCCAGGTGCCTGAAATGTGGGTTTACTTGCAAAACGATGGGTTCCAGAGCATACAAAATCAATTCAGGAGACAGTCAGAGAATGTCTTCAATGACGTAACATAAAGTGTTCTTAGAATGAAGGGTAATGACTTGCAAGCCCTCTGTTCTAGGGTAGGACTATGACGAATTGGCTTGGTGGAGTTGGTCTGGGCCGTGGCCACTTTGGCGAGGAGCATCCCTCGTAGGGTTAACGAACCGAACGTACCAAGTAAAAAATCGAACTAGTTGCCTTAGTCAAGACCAATTGAGCACTTAAAACTTTCTTGGCTAATACGCCCGTACGCCCAATTTCTAGAACCTCACTCCGCACGAGTGCCAAGCAGCCACGAATCCTTCGCGCCTGATAACCCACTTCAGCTTTGACAATGTTTCATGCAGATAAGATGAATGACTCGGATTGGTCTTGTTCTCTCCCATTTTCGTATTGCTTCAACGAACCATGTGGGCAGGCAAGCCGCAGTCAATGGTGAGTCGAATAAAACGTCGGATATAGAGGTCATGCTTGGAGTGTTTGATCCGGAGCCATCATAGGCGAGACTCCGAAGCGTTTTTCATTGGTCAATTCATGACTCGCAAAGCGCCCTAGAATGCCAACTCACTGATCAGGCAATTGACTGAAGATACTGATGGGCAGCTTCCATACTGCTTTGAGACTACAATAACAGCTAAAACATGGGCGCTATGATCAATCACATCTGCTAGCTGCTCAGCTCGCCTCATGACAGAGCTTTAGGCTTAAGCTTAAGAGTGCCTGAGTCAAAGCTATGATCCACTCATCATGCGATGGGCGTCAAACTATTGGAAGCATTCTCAAGGCATGCCAAGGACGTTGAATTGTGCTCGACAGCCTTAACATGCAAGCGCTTCGGCCAAGTAAATGATCGCCAGACACGGCTATGAAGTTCCCGAGATGCTCGATCTCTTTTGTTACGATCTACAATGCAACTCACAGACATTGATAACCACGACGATCTACATACCTAAAAATGTCTAGCATTGCTTCAGTTCGAGGCGAAACAGCCACTTAAACGGCTCCATTCAAGCCCACTCTGCAATCTCCAGACCTGGGGAAGCCAGAGCAATTGTTGGGAGCCATCAGGTAAATAAATCATTTCCCCTGATTCTCGAGATTATACCCTTTTTGTGGGTTCCCCGAAGAGCCACTACGCGCAGAGTTTTCCTTGTGTAACAAAGGTCCAAGCACAAATCGCCACTTGACCTCATTCGACCAACGCAAGACAGATCATCCGATTCTCCGACGCTATTACCGGAATGATGCATCACTAACAGTCTAGCCAATCTCCTAGTCCCTGGGACGAGATCTCTACGGAACCGCGCTCCGAGTAGCAGAAGAACTAAAAACCTGTCGCTCCTTGTCAGAGCGTTTTTCCTCGTGGCAGATTGGCCCAAGTCCGAAGCTCCCTGACTCAAAGGTCCCGACTTTCTGGCTGCGCCAACACAAGCAGGGCTAGCCTCCCCGTCATGACGATCGAGCTAGCATGTATCTAGATAAGACGCAAATCATTGCCGCGTTTTCCTGGTCACGCCGCTTGGATAGGCTGTTACAGGAATCCCCTTTTGTCTCCATCTCCTGCACTCCACAGAGGAAGCTATCCCGGTCTGGATTGTTGTCCGTAGACTCGTGGCGAGTGAGTAGTGTTTTACCATGTCTGCATATATAGTCGATGGGGTGTTGCCCGCTCGCTCGGTTAGTAGACAGAGTCCACTCGCTGCACCCTGTCCTTCTTTCTTCTTGTCTGCCACACGAGCTGAACACCATGGCGATCGAGAGTCGGGCAACGCAGATTGCTGCCATCGCTTATACTTTTGTGATTCTCTCATCGATTGCGACGTGTCTCCGCGTCTACTGCCGAGGATGGATTGTAAAGGCGTTCGGCGCCGATGATTGGCTTGCCCTCATTGCCCAGGTAGGACGCATCGCCCCTATTGGCAAGACCCTGCTAACCGAGAAAGTTTATGTTTATCGTCTTTTGCTCCTATGAGATCACTGGTGTCCGATATGGAACTGGACGTCACTTCAAGGACATCGAGCCGGAGAACATCCCCAGAGCGATGCAGATGTGGTGGACATGCGAACCGACCTACGTCTTGACCAACATGGCCATCAAGGCCAGTATTGCTATCTTCTTGTTGCGAATTTGCATTACACGTACGCACAAGATTATCATCTGGACCATCACTGGCATCACAGAAATCTACAGCTTGTTCTTCTTCCTGTTGTTTGTTCTCCAATGCCGACCTACGGCACTCTTCTGGCTCCGATATACCAGTAACCCTCCTGGAGGCAGTTGCTTGGACGCCTCGGTGGTTGCTAAGGCCTTCTATGCTTACTCCGCTATCAGCTGTTTGTCAGACTGGACCTACAGTTTGCTACCCATTGCCCTGGTTTACAACCTTCAAATGAGCAAAAGAACAAAGATTTCTGTCGTCGGTATTCTGGCCGCAGGCGCTATGTATGTGTCAACGCTCTCCTACCCATTGAAATAGTTTACTGACTTTGTATTTATACAGTGCCTCTAGTGCAACCATCATCCGCTTCCCTTACCTCTACTCCCTCACCGACATCGACGACTTCCTATACTCTACCTCAGATGTCGCTATCTGGTCTACTGTTGAGACTGGTCTTGGTATCACTGCTTCAGCTGTCGCAACACTTCGACCTCTGCTCCGTAACTTTCTTGGTCACGGATCATCCGCAGATGGACAGGGAAACTCAGCGAGGCCTTGGCAGCGAACAGGTAGCAACCATCCAACAGGAGGCTACCTTCGCAGCCACGGCCAGACCGGCGAGGAGGCTTTTGATCTGCACGATAATGCTGGCAAGCGTATTGGAGTCACCACCATCATTGACCACGACGACAATTCAGATGGTAATGCCGAAACAGGCAAGCATGGAAGTAGATCAGAAGCTTCTGACTCTGTTGCAGAGTTACATGGCTGGAATAGCAGCCAGTCAGATCTGGCGGATGCCAATGGCCAACCACGTGCTCAAAAAGGATGGAATGTGTTGGTCAAGAAGACTGTTGTCCAAACTCGAGGATCAGACCTTGCATAAGCCGGACTTGGTCATGTCATAAAAAGATAGAGTAGATATAATTACGAGGCGGGGAGAAAACTTGTTTCTCTGTCCCACGATACCCCTAGCGCTTCCCTTTAGCGGGTCGCCAATGATAATACGTTTTAATAATGATCGTCAAGTCCATTTTGTCGTGATTAAGACATGTGAAAGGTAAGACATTGTTTAAGCTTCCATGTAAGACGATATAACACACAACATTCCGATCTGCCGCCCATGCCGTGTCGATCACCGAAAGTAAATAACCGGTGAAAGTCCAATAAAATGGCTTAAACATGATCTAACATTTAATACTGTGGATTCGAGCTGAAAGTAAAGTAAGATGACATTGGAGATTGAGTTTGATCTGCAATTTATAGTGACGGAAGCTATTGATAGCGTCTGCAATCGGAAGATCCCGCCACTGAAGTTAGTCTTTGTGGATGAAATGCCGAGACGCATCTGTTCATGATGGACGAAAGCTGAAAGCGATGCCCAAAGGGCCAGGCTTTTAGTAGAAGTTCATTATTTAACAACCTCGAGTGCGTTGCAGCTGTGAATTTTCAAGTATAAAAGGCCAAGAAGATCCCCAAGTTCTGTATCATCCCAGCGTCCTCTCAATCACAGCAAACATCAACACTTTCATCATTCTATCGCACGAAGAGACTTCTTTCTCTATTCATCATGGCCGACAAGACTGTATTTAAGATGTGCCCTTCTACTGCCACGCCTACTCACAAGACACGCAGAAGATTCGCTACACCTACCGCGGCTACGAGGAGTGGCAGGCCTCTGAGGCCCAGCTCAAGAAGTAAGTATTCCATCATAAGATATTCTTAGTTATTATAACCAGAGTTCTTTAGGCTTATCCAGGACGACACTGGCGTTGAGTTTTGGATTGAGACCAGATCCATCCCTCCCATGGGAATCCCCCCGTAAGTAACCATGAACCAAAGTTGGCTTCAGTGTACCCGCTAACTCTCATAAGCCCCGTGACCAAGGATTGTGTCGAGAAACTGAAGGGATTGGATGGCGTTGAGGTCAATGAAATAGAGGAAGATTAGCTGAGCCAGGCCACTCCAACAACGGTTTGTTGACAGGCGGCTATTCAAAGCGGGAAGATATCCAGCTGAGACCTATCATGAATATCACATATTCCCCAATAGATATCTCCGAGCGGAGAGTATTGCCAGATAATGTTTGTGTCTAGTTCCTTTTCTTGACAGTGGCACCAGTGAGACATCTCCCAAACCATATCAGAGTCAGCATGGTTGATCAATTAGTGCTCGAAACCATGTTTTACACTCGACATATAATTTTCGTTTCGGTCTTGGTTAGCTTAAAACTGTTCAAAACCCTCATGGTTCAGTTTTAGCATGACGCCGGCCACTTTCCGCGGCCAGCTCCCGAAAGCCTCTAGCAAGTTACTCCACGACGGAGGTCGCTACAGACAAGAATGAGAGTAGAAATAGAAGCTCTGTGGCTGATATGGCCGTCGAAAATCGACCTTGGATAGCCTGTCAACGTCTACTGGTTCATAACTAGCCCTGCCTCTTGTGTCCTTTGGAAAGACCACATTGGCACTATGGTATCATCAATCATGTACATAAGCTCACGAACCGTGGTACGATATGGGAATCGCGTAGGTTGCCTTTTTGAAAATCCGCCTACCTCTCAGCTAGTCATCATGTTTTAAGACTGACTCATACAGGCGAAGGTGTTGCTTACAAGACACTTCTCCATCTCTGTGGGGCGCTATGGCATCAACAAGGTTGTCTCATCGGCTGCAGAGGCGCTAAAGGACATGAAACCAAACACGACAATCCTATGCGGCGGCTTTGGTCTTTGTGGTGTCCCAGACACGCTCATCAATGAAGTCCTCAACAAGTCTGATGTCACCGGGCTAACAGCTGTTTCCAACAATGCCGGAACTGATGAATTTGGCCTTGGAAAGCTCTTAAAAAACAGACAAGTGCGCAAGATGATTGCATCTTATATCGGAGAGAACAAGGCGTTCGAGAAGATGTACCTTACAGGCGACATTGAACTGGAACTTACCCCTCAAGGTACCCTCGCGGAACGCTGCGCTGCTGGTGGCAAAGGTATCCCGGCTTTCTATACGCCTGCTGGCGTCGGAACTGTTGTTCAAAATGGCGACCTCCCGTCTCGGAACAAAGGCATTGGCTCCTCTAGCGATGCCCAATTCCCAGATCCCAAAGACGTCAAGGTATTCGATGGCAAGCCTTACCTTCTTGAACGCAGCATCTCGGGAGACTATGCCTTTGTGAAGGCGTTCAAGGCAGACAAGCTAGGAAATTGTCAGTTTCGCCTTGCAGCTCAAAACTTCAACGGTCCAATGGGCCGTAATGCTAAAACGACAATCGTTGAAGCCGAGCATATTGTTGAACCCGGGGAGATCCCCCCAGAGTCAGTTCATTTACCGGGCGTTTATGTAAAGCGAGTTATCAAGAGCACTGCAGCCAAAGGGATTGAGAAATATACCTGGAACGAGCAAGACGTCAAGACTCTGGGCCAGGGTGAGATTGCTGCAAAGCGAGAACGCATCGTCCGACGAGCAGCGAAGGAGTTCAAGAATGGAATGTACGCCAATCTTGGAATCGGTATGCCCATGTTGGCAGCATCGTTCGTTGGACCCGATGTTGATGTCCAGCTTCAATCGGAGAATGGCATCCTAGGACTCGGACCTTATCCATCCAAAGAGCGCAACGAAGCTGATCCGGATCTTATCAACGCCGGTAAAGAAACAGTTACCTTGAAACCTGGTGCATCTGTTTTCAGCAGCGACGAAAGTTTCGGCATGATCCGTAGTGGTCGTATCGATATTACCATTCTTGGTGCGATGCAAGTCAGCGCAACAGGGGACTTGGCCAATTGGATGCTCCCAGGAAAGGTTAAAGGCTTCGGCGGCGCGATGGACCTCGTTAGCAACCCGAGCAAGACAAAGGTCATTGTCACGATGGAACACACAGACAAGAAGGGTAATCCCAAGATCTTGAACCAATGCTCTTTTCCTCTTACAGGCCGGGCGTGCGTGTCACGCATCATCACTGACTTGGTACGTCGCTATCACGATACTTTTCTTGGATTATGCTAACTATTCTCAGGGAGTGTTTGACGTGGACTTCGCCACGGGTTTAAAGCTGGTTGAAATTGCTCCTGGTGTCACTGTGGATGAGGTCAAGGCTAAGACTGAAGCTCCTTTTACTGTTGCCGAGCCACTGGAGTCAATGACAGGAGTGTGAAAAGAATCCTCATACAAAGTTAAATTATATATCGAGAGATTTGAAAGATATGGGTTGTTAGCTGCTGTAGAATGAGTGCGTTATCTAATACACGGAATGCAATAACCTCCCAGCAACCTACCCTTCTCAGCGCTGCCTACTACATAACGCAAAACCGATGAGCTCTAAAAAGGCTAGAGACGAGGCCTCGAATCAGATTGAAAGTGTCGTGGAGGGGGCCAAAGTAGTGAAGGCTACGTATCGGGCTTGCAAGTCCCAGAGGACGACGACTTATCACAGCGGCCACCGAGACAGATACCGACCCAACAGAGACTACCAATGCACCCAAGATGATTGTCACTGATGTAACTCCCATACCTCGCAACATGCAGCAGATCCAAGCGTTATCAAGGCCTTACTAAGTTCTCTCTGCTGATTTAAGCTCTCAGCCATAAGTCTATACAAGTGATATGCCAGGAATGGCAAATGGAACCCCGTGACGACTCGTCACCAAAAACCAGTGATGCACTACGCATAAAAGTTTACCGATCTTTTCAGTGTGATTCAATTCTCCCGAGGGAGGTCATGGGTTCTTCCGTGACACCGGCGGTTGCCAACCGGTCACATTCCTCGGGCGTTCTCCGCGGGCGTTCGACTGGACTAGCTCAACTGCATTGAGATCATCACAAAACAAGACCTTTAGGTTAGCAACTAGTTCCTAAATGCGGGGATTTAGTACATCCGGGGTAGGTCTTGACATTAAGCATCAATTGAACCACGTCAGGAAGACTTTGTTCTTACAAGTAGAAATACACGAGCACAGGTACTTCTTCGTGCTACCTTGAGGTCAATGTACTTTTATAGTCCGGAAGCTTGAGGATCAGGATCTCCAAGCATTGATCTGCCATAAATTATACCTGTTTTCTGAGTTAGCAGTGGCCCAGAGATACGATGGCCTCCACAAAAGGGACCTGGGAGGGTTACACCGCGCAGTATCACTTAACAAAAGTACCGTTCGATCCGCGGAGTAGAAATGAAGCAAGGAGAATGTAGATCCCTAAAGATTGTTGACGAACAGAGTTCTGGAGAAGTATAAATGCTAGCAGGATATGCCCTTCGAGTGGTGGACTATCACTGCAGACACTCAAGACAAACTACACTCACAAACCAACAATGGCTACCAAGGCTCTAGCAACATGGGCTCTAGCCCTTCAGTTTGGCAACCTAACCGACCCAATCGTCGACATAGCCGTCAAGAGCGTCTATAACTGGGCCGGCTGTGCTATCGGCGGCTACGCTCTACCCCCAGCAGGTATTGCGTACGAGGCCAGTGCTCCCTTCATCGGAGCCGATGGAAACTCTTCCATCTTTGGGACTGGGAAGTACGTTGATGTTAAGACCGCAGCTCTCATCAACGGTATTGCCTCTCACGCTGATGACTATGATGATACCCACCGAGATAACCCTATTCACCCCTCTGGGCCTGTGCTGTCTGCTCTCTTTGCTGTTGCGGAGTGGATGGCACCTGTGTCAGGCGAGGAATTCTTGGCGGCCTTCGTTGCTGGTGTTGAAGCGGAGTGCAAAATTGGTGTTGCTGTTTTTCCGGAGCATTACAATGTTGGATGGCGTAAGTGGACCTAATCATTATTCTTGGACGTGGCCATATTGACTGTCATCAGACATCACTAGCACTGTTGGCTCGGTCGGCTCAGCTGTTGCCGTCGGAAAGCTCCTCGGACTTGACACTAAGCAAATGCAGAGAGCTATCAGCATAGCCTCCGTTCAAGTCATAGGGATGCATGAGTCTTTTGGCACAGACACCAAGCCTTTCCACGTTGGAGCCGCAGCACAAGCAGGTCTCCAGTCGGCTTTGCTCGCTAAGAGTGGCTTTGGCGGATCCCTTGAAGGCTTAGAAGCTAAGAGGGGTTGGTCTCATGTTGTCAGCACTCGTGAGAATCTGACTGCTGAGATCTCCACCCTTGGTGATGTTTGGGAGATCTCCAGGAACACGTTCAAGCCGTACCCATGCGACAGGATCATCCACGCTGCCATCGATGGCTGGATTCAGATCCACAATAAGGCAGTGAAAGACGGTCTCGACGTCAACAAGATCGCCAATGTCACGGCCCGCACTCACCCCCGTGTTCTGTTCCTAACGGACGACCCCAAGCCCGAGACAGGTCTGCAGGGCAAGTTCAGCGTCTATCATGCTGCCGCTGTAGCACTTCTTTTCGGCGAAGCAACCCCAACCCAGTTCACCGATGAGGCTGTTCAGAACAAAACTGTCATCGACCTCCGCCAGAAGGTCAATGTTACAAGTGATGACAAGGTCAGTGAGCATGAGGCGTTTGTAGCTGTTGAGTTTGAGAATGGAAAAAAACTCGAGATCCATGTTGAGCACACGATCGGTAGCTATGAGAATCCTCTAGATGAGAAGTTCCTCCATACCAAGTTCTTGGATCATGTTGGTAACCAGATTGGAGAGGTTCGGGCAAAGAAGGCTTTGAGCGCTTTCGCGGGTATCGCCGACATGACAGATGTCGGTCAGATTGCTCAAGAGTTCAAGGAGTAAGGTCTTTCAAGAAAAGGGTTGTATTAATCACCTGTCGAACGCATGTAATGAATGAGTAGATACATATACAATACCACGGACATCTTACTGCAGTCTTACCTGCATTTAGACTGCGACACATTGTTAACAAAGTCAATATGAGTTCACGGTCTACAGTAGGATTTGAGGCAATAATTGCTTTGAGCTTCTTCTTGAAGATTTTCATGACTGGAGTACACTCCGGCGTACATCGTTTTCCGGCCGTGTGATATTGACTAAAGGCGATATTGTAGCCTTGCAATTCGCCTAGATAATCATGGCGATGCTTAAGGCGGTTCGGAGGCCGAACAGCTACTACAAGGGAGATGGCCATGTGCCTCTATGTATCTAGAAAGTAAATGCAAGGTATGAGCAATGTACGCAGTGTTCATGTCAGTGATGTTTGCCTTGTTCTATCAAGTGGTGAGTTTGTCTCCCAAATTCGACCAAAGCCGCGGGTTGAGGGTAGAATATGAGGCAAGGATCATTGGTATATTCTATTTCCGTTGCGCTATACAACTATTTGTCGAAGTCCGGGCCATATTCTTGCTACCATGAGCAGATTCAAAATTACAGAACATATCGGAAATCCTTGTTCTCAAATTCGGTCTGATCCCGCATACCAGCCTCGTTACTACGCTCCTTATTGGGCGCACCGTAGGTCTTGTTACGGTGACTGTTGATAAGATACATATACACTAAACACAAAGGGTTAGCCGAAATTCTCGCCTTGAATCGTCAGGCCACATACCAAGAAGACCCAGGTGGCAACAGAACTTGATAGCGTAGCCTACTAGAAGTCCAATAGTGGCACCAGTGAAGTGAGGAGCCTCGGACTTCTTCACGACGAAGGGGCCGGCAAAGTTGCCCCAGCAATATGCAGTACTGGCACAGTATGTTAGTCAGGCCTCAGAAGATTAGTGATGAAAATCTTACAAGACCAGAGCACTAGCAAGAGATCTATGAGTGTAGCCAGCCATGTTGGAGGAAATGGTGGTTAGAGACACAGTGAAACCAACAGACTGGGTGTTGACCAGCCAGAAGCATACAAGTCGGCCCCAAGTGTTATCGCGGGGTAGGTAGGCCATGCAAGCAGCAGAGATTGTGCAAAGCATGTTGGCAACCGTAGCAGTGAGTAGACGAGCTGGTTATTGTTAGCTGACTCGCTGGGTGCTTCCTAAAGATGGTTTGACTAACAGTTGGGAACATTGAGAATGATGCTTCCACCAATGATCAAGCCGATGATCTGGACAGCATCTCCAACAGACTTTAGCTGAGTAGTCCTGGTGGTGCTAAATCCCATGTCGCGGATGATGATGGTCGAGAAGGAGTTGACAACACCATTAGGGATGGCGCTGTAAATCGTTTATTAGTCAATGGTCAATCCTTTGTCGTGACAATGATTTTACTTACGCAGCAAAGACCGAGGTAAAGAGCAGAAGGGTCTTGGGATCAGTGAAGCCAAGGACGACCTGATCCTTATCGAATGCCTTATTCTTGATACCCGTCTCATTGGATGCGACTCTCTTGACTGCAATGAGACGCTCTCGGTGGTTGAGGAATCGTGCGTTGGAAGGCGAATCGGGGAGGAGGAACCAGATGACAAAAGCCCAAAGACAAGTGGCGCCACCGAGCTGCTGACATGTTAGCTGTGCCCTGAGGTTGTTAAACGTAACGGTGACTCACGATGTAGAATATCAGCTCCCATCGCTCAGGCTTGAGGTCGACGGGAAGCTTGGAGACTCCCATGGAGATGTATGAACCAACCTACATAAGTCCAGTCATTAGCAAGACGATGTTGGATGCCAGACTCTATTTGAGACTTACAATGCCACCCCAACCCAGAGACGAGTACCAAATACACTGGCGAAGTGGGATCTCTCGTCGGGTGTACCAGAAACCGGTCATGAGTGTTAACCCAGGTGTAACAGCAGCCTCAAATACACCCATGATGAACCGCACTGCTAGAGCACTCGAATAGTCGCGGCTCTGAGTCATGATGATGACCATGAGACCCCACAGGAAGACGCTGATAGCCATGACCTTTTGCGCAGGGAAGCGACCAATGAGCCATCCGCAAGGATATTGGCCAAAGAAATAACCAGCATAGACCACTGTATACCTGTATTAATAATCGACCGTGCGAGAGGAGGCGAGGATCACCAACTTGCAGAGAGGTAGTTAAATTGGTTGCCTTTGAGGCCAAGAGCGTCTTGATATCCGAAGAGGTTGGCATAGTTGAGAGAGGTTTTATCCATGAACTGAAGCGCTTGAGTGATGAGGAACATGGGGAGGATAACGAGATCGAGTTTCCATCGCAGTTTCTTTGCCTATAGATTTGTCAGCGAACGCAGTAGTGTATCCAAGGAGTGTTCAGCCTACCTCAGCATCTGAGAACTCAATGTCGCGAGCTTCAAGGTACTCGCTGTAACCAACAGCATTCTCCCGGTCATGAGCGCCCATGTCGTTTCGACCGCCCTTTAGCTCCGAGTCCTCAATGGCCTCAACACTAGGGGGTGACTCAACGATAGGCTTCGGCGTGTCCGACATTGCTACTGAAAGTCTTATTGCTCAAGTCAAGTCAAGTCAAGTCAGGAGAGGATAAAGGGTAGAATAGATTGAAGACTGAGACTGGACAAGGGGACGCTGGGGTAGTATTTATCCAGCGCATGGTCGCAAAGTAAAGCAAAAACCTGGACAACCTGGGGTAGCATGCAACTTCTCCGCCTTTACCCCATGGGGCCTGGTTCGACTCCGCATGGCATTGGCCAATTGAACATCATCGGTGAACTACTGGAGTATCCCCACGGCCAGTCTCCGCGGCTGCAAACCGATGGAGGTTGTTCAGAGCGCCACTGGTGTTAATTAAACATGGAATTGTGTAATTGTTAACTAGCAGCTCGCATGAGACAGTGGACGGGCTTTCCGAATAACTACGCCCTTGCATCTTCCAACACCCATTGAAGTATTTTCAAATAATCAATTTATCACACTATGGGGCAGTCATCATCGAATCAAGCCACCAGCGAGCAATACCTTGCTAAACCAAGTGGTAGCTGCTGTCTTAAAGGCACGATCCATGAGGGCGAGTCAAGAGGGACTTGGGAAACCATCGCAGACGTCGAAACATACATCTCAAAACCAGCACCAGAAAAAGCAAATGGAAACATCCTACTGTACTTTCCAGATGTATGGGGCATGTTCCCCAATGGGCTGTTAGTCATGGATGCTTTCGCAGATGCAGGCTATCTAGTCTTGGGGCTCGACTACTTTCGTGGGGTAAGTCCAGGCAGACATACAGCGCTTAGATCAGAGACTAACAATGATACAGGACCCTGTTTGGAAGCATCGCAAAGACCGGCATACCCAGAATCCTGACTTTGACTACGAAGCCTGGAAGCGCAAGCACACTGCCTTTGCGGATGTCGCTGTTCCCAAATGGGTGGCTGCTGTGAAGAAGAGCTATGGAACAAACACAACAAAGTTTGCTTGTGTCGGTTACTGCTTCGGAGCGCCTTACGTGTGCAATGAGCTGAAAGGTGATACGGTAACAGTTGGCGCTTTTGCTCACCCAGCGTTCCTCAAGGAACATCATTTTACAGATCTCAAGAGTACACTCTTCTTTCTTTTGCAGCCCTCTCTCAGCCTTGCTAATGTTTTATAGAGCCTTTATTTCTCTCATGCTCGGAAGTTGATCACACGTTTGATGTGCCGTCCCGGCGTCGCGCGCTGGATATTCTACAGACCAACAAGAAAGTCTTTCACTATCAAGTATTTTCTGGTGTTGAGCACGGATTTGCTCTGAGAGGTGATCCTAAAGATCCTTACCAGCGTAAGTTCCATGTTTGAGGCGTACCTTGAGGCCTACTGACACGAAGTAGGATGGGTAAAGGAACAGAGCCTGGCAGGTATCGTAGCGTGGTTCAATTATTGGTTGTCGCAATAGCCTTTGTAAGACGGTTAGATGAAAAATAGGCGATGAATTAGATTCCCTGTCGACTTGTACACTATCATTCGAGTTCCAATTGGCGATTTAGGCTCGTCTCGTCTCCCCTGCGTTGAAGTTGTTCAAAGAACGTATTGCACAAGAACCGTCCCCCGACAGTTCAGCAGTCGCTACCTACAATCTGCCCGTTCACTTAATGATAAGGGATTTGCGACTTCTCGCCTAGTCGATCCTTTGGCGCGTAGCAAGCATAACAATTATAGTCGATACAGCTTGGCCTGTTGCACCGATTCCAGCGATCAACGAATTGGTGCGCTAAACACAGTGACCACTAGCGAGGGCCCATGAGAAGGATTCATGTCAATGCCGGAGTGTCTCAGTCTGGTGATAAAAACATCCTACTGCAGGCCACTAAGAGCCGCAGAGCCGATAGGCTTGGCTAGTATGAAATTGAGGCTGATCTCAATTTACAGATAAAATTCCGGGGCAAGCCCGATTTTGGGCATCCCCATCATTTCCCCGCATACCGTGGCCCTCGTGACGATGTATTCAATAGCGCAGAGGCCAGGGGGTTTCGGCGATTGCCCGCGCCGAGTGCCCGGAAGCTGGATGGGTACAGAGTGGCAATTGGCCGCGGTGAGCGACTATCTTTCAATGTTTGGCTGAAGAGTGAATAATATTTATTCTTCGATACTTGATCTCGTGAGTTATATGAACTTGTTTTACTATAGATTTGGATCGTGAATCATCAATATTTGTAAAAGTCAACAATTTGTCAAAACAACTTCATCAACTGAGTTACTCCACAATGGCACCACCTCGAGCCTTCGACTTCACTGGAGATGTGGCAATCGTCACGGGTGCAGGCTCCCGCATGGATGGTGAGTTCAAGATGCACCCCAACTATTGTCCCCGTTACACTAACCCCCTGTAAAGGCGAGATTGGCAATGGTCGTGCGGCTGCCATCCTCCTCGCACGCCATGGCGCCAAGGTCGCTCTCGTGGACTTCAATGTGGACTGGGCGAAGGAGACCAAGCGCATGATTGATGAGGAGGGCGGTATTTCCGAGGTGATACAGGCGGATGTCACAAGTGAAGAGTCATGCAAGAATGCTATCGACAAGACTGTTGAGCTATGGGGCGCTCTTCATATCCTTGTCAATATTGGTAGGCTGGATTGCCTGCGTAATTAAATCTAGAGACATGTACTGACAAGCGAAAATAGTTGGCGTTGGCGGTGCAATGGGTGACGCCACGACGATAAACCTCGATGCTTGGGACAGAGACTTCCGCATCAACGTCACAAGTATGGTCATGATGAGCCGATATGCAATTCCTGAGATGAGGAAGCAGGGCCGTGGATCTATCGTCAACATGTCATCAGTTAGTGGATGTAAGTACCCTTAGTTCACACCCAACGTGTCCAAGCTAACAGGGTGCTGTAGTACTCGGCGGTAACCCTAGCTTGCTGTACCCTACCACCAAGGGTGCCATCATTCAGATGACGCGAGCCATGGCAGCTCATCATGGTCGTGAGAATATCCGCGTCAACTGTGTCGCGCCTGGCATGGTGTATACTCCAATGACAAGAGGGCGCGGAATGACAGATGAGATGAGACAAGCAAGAATTAACCAGAACTTGATGAAGAAGGAGGGAACTGGCTGGGATGTTGGCTATGGTAAGTCAGCCCAAACGCTTGGATTCTCAGGAACTTACACTAAGGTCGTATAGCTATCTTGTTCTTGGCTAGCAAGGAAGCCGGCTGGATCACAGGCCTGATCATGCCTGTTGACGGAGGCGTAAGTAGCCATTCTTCATGCCATAACGTGGATCGCTGCTAAGACTCTGCCACAGACTACTGCCGGAAAGGCCGATAGACCAGCTCTTAAGGCAGATACTCTAGCTGAGGCCAACACTGGTATACAGAACTAGCCTTGAAAATTAACGACATACCGTTAAAACATCACTTTTTGGAACTAAAAGAAGCTGTTTGTTCAAGTCATCTATAGACTTGGAGATGATACCAGTGCCTGCACACCTCCGAAGACGGGTATCCTTTCTTCAAAGTACGACACATTTCTCATCATGTTATACACTCTGTGTGGGTTCATTAAAGGTATTCGAAATAAATAAATAAAGAGGACGGCTGACACTACCTAAGCCGGTGCATGTCTCATCATTTCATCAAGATCAATCTGTAGCTCTGGGTAACAATCCAACGACGCCATCGCATCCATGCTCATACTATTCAAGTACGCATCCATGTCAAAGTCATTCGGGCTTACGGGGTCAAGATACGGGAAGGCCGGGATGTAGCTATTCATGGTAGCAGTGACCGTGTTATCGGACAACGATTGATCAGGTGCTGGCCGTTGAACTGGAGTTCGCTTCAACCCTTTAATGATGATGTGCAAGCTGCGCTCAAGAAGCGGACACTTTGCCATGCCACGATTGAGGGCTCTGAGAAAGGTCTGCATGGTGGGATGTGTTGCTCCATCGTTGTTCTTCGCATCTTCGAGCACTGCTGAAGCCCCAGTGTAGATGCAATAGCCCATAAGATACGTAATGTTCTCAAATCCAAATGTTGATTCAAGCATCAGGAGCAGCTTCTCCATGCTCAGTGCTGCGCTCATGCAGACTTGATAGTAAGCTGGTGCTGACCAGAATGGACGATGGGCGAGGATGACCGTGGTGAAGTATAGGAGACTGTTCAAAGTCAGCAACACAACATTCAGCAATGTGGAGGTTGGGGGCTTACTTCTGGGAGATGATATGAGGAGGCGGACATATGGTTGGTAGATAGTCTGGGTCATAACGCAAATGCACCGGTGACTCAGCACGCCATGTTTCCAGACGTGCCTTAATATCGTTCAGCGACGACTCGGTTATAGCTCTGCTTCGTTTTGAGTAGAGCTGTACTATTATATCATTGATGATGACAGAGAGTTTACACGAGTTTGCGAAGCATGACACAGCATGACTTTTCATCACGGGGTATTGGCTCGGTGCTAGTCGAGTAAGTGGTGAAGTGTCTTCATAGTATGGTGACCATACATCGGACTCTGCGGAGTCATCCACTGCACATAATATCAGAATGGAATGGCTTAATTGGCTTGGGGCGCATACTGAAGTCAATGGGGCTTTGCGGCAGCTCGGTCACCGCTGGAAGTCTCCCTGTGTAAAGGCTGATAGCTCTGCAGGTCCATGTAAGCAAATACGATGCATAAGTCTTCAAATGGGTCGCTCACTTGTCCCAGAAATAGCAGCTCCAGAATAACCTCTTCCGGATCTCCAAGTCTACTGGGTCTAATCCCTTGAGGTCCGCTATGTCGGGCCCATTATGCTGCAATCCAAGGTCGGCTGACATTCTGAACGCCATCCCGCTATACAGCCACGCCTGGGAGATGGAGCCTTGAGCGAGTTCCCGAGCACTCAATTGCAGAAGAGCTTGAATAGTAGGTATTGAACTAGGCTTCTGTATCTCGTCACCGAGGAGGAATCGAACTCGGGAGAAGAGTAGTTGCGCGTGGTTACTGTCGTAGTATTTCGAGGCATGAGCGCACAGCACGAGGAGGAGAAGTTCGGAGTAGTAACGGCCGCCGGTCGTCATGTCACCTGAAGGCAAGAGAAGTTAGTCAAGATGTGAGTCGTGTTGTAGCAGTTCAAGATACGTACGCATGAATGCCGGCCTGTACACCCACATAAACATAGGAGCAACCCAGGTCCAGTGCAGATGAAGAAGCTTTGCCATAATTTGTCGCGGCAACCCAAGTTGGAGTGAAGCATTTCCAAGGGCAAACTCCTCCCAGATGGTCGATTCTCGAGCTCGCGATACCAGGTAAGCGCGGACATCAGTCCTCTTAGATCCGTCCCCGCGACTCATCGAGTTTGTAGACGGTGATGCGAGACCCAGAGGCTCATGGACAGCAGATGTTGGGCCGTAATAGCATATCTTGCCATGTTCATCCACGCTGAGATCTATAGCCAAACCGTCTTGCGATGTGCCGTCGATAGCTGCGGCTGGTCGAGGAGTATCTTGGAGGCGCCTTTGATGTGTGGCAGGCGAGGCTTCCAGCGCTATGGGCTCAATGTCATGTCCTGATGATAGGGGCAATCGTGCTGGCAAGTCTTCGGCAGCGAAGGAGCTTGAAGCCGGGGCTACACTCTCGGCAATGGAAGCTCCCATGTTCTGATGATTGATGGAGCTGTCACCACCCTGCAGGCGCTCAATCGTCTCCTCAGCCTCTTGAAGCTTGCGCGCCATGGCAACAACTTGCGACAGCGGTGGGGGTTTGTCGTAGCGACATTCGACATGGTAGACCTCGCATGTTTTACAGGTCGGTTGACTCCCTTCACATCGAACCTACATCACCAGTGAAGTCAGCAAGCGTATAAAAAGCTAATATTCAGTGAGAAATAAAGAATATACGGCGTTCTGACCTTCTTTGCACGGCAATTGGCACATGTCAAACCTCGATATTTGCGAGACATCCGCTGTTTCTTGGAGCGAGCGGAGCTCGGTCCCTGTCCTTGCTCGTCATTGGTCTCCATGTTTTCAGGGGAAAAGAGATAACAATCGATCTTCTGATAAGCTCGGATCACAGAGAGAGAAGTGAAGAATTGGCTTACGGTGAAAATCCGAAAGCTGGGGGATTATCGTCGAGTCTGAACTTGACGGCTACTGACGTGGATGACCAACGTAATTGGCCCGGGCAGTCTCCGCGGCGAGTTACCGCGGAGTGTGCGGGGAATGCGGGCAGGGAATTGAAGAATCTTGGAAGAAGGCAATTGATGGTAATGGAGATATACGGTGACTTATATCATTTACAGTGTCATTGCCATGATTCTGACTCTGAGTTTTCGACAATATCGCACATATTCTGTTTCAATACCCACAATGAGAGTCCCTTACATCCCTAATCCTCCTCCAACTTCGTCCCCAGAAGAAGAGGCAATCGTCGCTGCGATTGCGGCCCGCCGTCATCCCCGCCCCATACAACCCCTCGATTTGGCACTACTGCATTCCCCTCACGTCGCCGCTGGCTGGAACGCTTTCGTCGGCGCCGTCCGCACAAAGACGTCATTGGCTGATGATCTACGAGAACTTGCCATCTGCCGCATCGCCGTTGTGAACAGGGCTTGGTATGAGTGGATGCACCATGCGCCCTTGGCTATCAACAGCGGCCTCTCATCAGAGTCGATGAACGGGATCATGAGAGAGAGGGTTTTGTTGCGGAGCGAGAGGCCGCACGGTTTTAATGAGAAACAATGGGCTGTTTGTGTCGTAGCTGATGAGATGACGAGGAATGTTCAGGTCAAGGATGAGACATTTGAATGGCTCAAGTCGCTTGCCAGTGATCAAGAGGTAGTTGAGGTTGTCGCAACAGTAAGTGTATCCTATCAAAGTCACGCTTTTCTCAGAGATACTGACAAGACTTTCCAGGTTGCATGCTATAACTGTGTCAGCCGTTTTCTTGTAGCATTAGATGGTAAGTACTTCAAACTCTTCCCTCACCTCAGCATCAACCCACTGCCATCTTCGACTAACACGCTTACCAGTCGGTGAGAGAAACAATACTGTTCCAGAACCTCTAGCAAAGCAAGTGTAGACAATGGCAGAATCATGAGGAATAAATAAATATAGAGAGTTAGCAGACGCTTTCTATGATCAATGTAGCTAGCGAGCTATAAGCTTGCTCATAAGTTGCAACCATTTTCGTGCCCCGTTGGTGATGGTATAAATCCTGCTTGATTTGATGGTCGGTTCAGATAACCCGTGACAATTTAAATCTCTATACATTTGACTCTCGATCCTGCGATGTCTAAAAGTACCACTGCATATCCATGTTCAGGCTGGCGAAGATCATATCCCTATGTGTGAAGCCAACCGAAGGAAATTGATATTTGACAGCAAGAACTGAATCCCTTCCAATTTTGCTCATCATCCGTCACACATGATACATCAAGTATTGCATGCCTTTTCCGCGCTATTGCATGGAGCCAAAGCTGTGATGGCTCTATGAAACCACTAGATAAATGAAGGTATAGTACTATTTACAGAATCCTTAACCCATGCCAGAGCTCCATAGATCTAATCAAGCCAGGTAGCTTCGTAAGGCGTGCTGTTATCAGGATAATGTAGCGAAGCCACAACATCAAGAGTTTGATTCGAAGGAGTCCAGCCAAGAATGAACATCCAGCCCTCAGAAGTATCACTGAGATACATGTAGTCCGTGATACCGTTGGGATCACTGTTAGTTCCGTCTTGCCAAGGAGCAACTCGGAGACCACCGGCAGAACCAAGAGTGACAGGCGCCTCGTAGAAAGCCACGGCTTTCTCGCTCTTCAAAAGACCGTCATCGTTAAGGGCGAATGCCGCGACGTAGCCATTTGCTTCTGTGTTGTTCCAGCTACGAGTACTGGTGAAAAGATATTTGCCATCCCGGGACATCTGGACAGTGTTGCTGCGGAAAGTGTATACGCCTCGCACATCTTCAGTTGTTAGAGATAACTGCGATTCGGAATTCGACAGATTGACTCACCATCAGGAATGGCACTTGCCCTCTGGAGATGTTGGAGACGTGTGTCAAGCACTCTGTAGACATCCATCCATTGATCTGCAAGGTTAGTGAGGGGTTCATGTGAACGTATTCATTTGAGCTTACTGTGTTCGGTCATCTGATGCATGGTGTCAGTCTTCGTTGTTGCTTCTTATCCTCGACCTCATAGTGACTCACCACGTAGAGCAGCTTTCCATCCTTGCTAGAATAGGAGTTTCGTGGTCCATCACCCTCAGTTGGACTTAGGTTGATCGACAAAGGCGTAGCAGTGCCGTTTTCCGCAATGTCGTACATAAAGATGGAGTTCATTCCCCTGCTTAGAGTTAGTCATATCATCTGTAGCGGAGGTTGGGTACTTTCAAATGAGGGACAAAGCCCTTCCTGTTGACGTTGATGTCAAAGGCATGAGCACCGTAGAGCTTGGATATCTGTGAGCACTAGCAAATGAGCCGAAAGTGTAATACGAACTTACAACAGCCGCCCTTGTCTTGTTCACATTTTTTATTTCCTCCTCCGGTACCATGTAAAGCTCCTGAACCTGCTCACCGATAGCACCATTCTCAGTGAGCGCATGGATAGCAGCAGTTGAGCCACCAGAAGAGAAAGCCAGGTTGCCATCGTCCGAGAAGTAACAAGACGAAGAGGCTTATATTAATCAGCAAAAGAAGCTTCAACATGTTTTGTACCCTTGACTTACTGATATTGACCGTGTCAAGATGGGTGAACTGGTAGTTCTCATCAACCGACCACGAGAACAGCTGGGGAGGCTCGCTCATGGCAGTGGCATAAACCCGGTCTTTCGCGGCATTACTTGTGACAAATTGATGAAGGCCAAAGCCTGGAACAGTGGCGTTCAGAGTCAATGTCTTAGCAATCGTATCGAAGGCAAGGAGGAACAGTGTTTTGTTGGTATAAGAGCCTGACACAAGGTGGTGTACGGAGCTCCCGTACGAGTTGGCGAACTCAATTGCGGGCATGATGAAAAGATCGCGAGCAAACTTTATGTTCTTTCACAATTAAAGTGCTCTCTTGCTTGATTGCCATCTCAGCGAAGCTCGTTGGCCTGGCTTATATACTTCTGAGCGTGTAGCTACCCCAGATCGTGGGGCATCATGCTCATTTTCTCAATGCCGATCTCAGAGCTTTCCCCGCGTTCTTGGTCTGGGGTCAAAGCGTGTGTCCCCGCCAAACCCCATGACAAATTGTCTCAAGCCAGTGCTCATTACAGGGTACCTTAGTGGTGTCGGCCACTGAGCGCGGGACTTGCCCGCGGCGGTTGCCAGTGATACCACTCTACGACCGAAATTAGGTAGGCTGGGCGACGACTCGAAATCACAGCAATGCAGAAAGCCTTGTTTTTGGAAGATGGTGACTTCTGACTAATAGATTGCGAACTGAGGGTTGGGTCTTGCGGAGAAAACCGGCTGATGCCGCAGAAGGAGATATGAACAATAATTCAGCAGCGAGGCCATACTATACTTGTTAATTATACCATTATCCTGACAGCACAGAGCCAAAATTATATGAGAAGCTCCTATACCGTTGAATTGTTCGTTTTCTACAGGCTATTCATTCTCGTACGAATAATCCGGCCATGCCCATACCAGTTCCAATACACATACTAACGATCCCCAGCTCACCGCCATCGGGCCGCCCCAAGCCATGTAGTAGCGTACTGACCAGTCTTGCCCCTGTAGCACCCAGCGGATGCCCTAGAGCAATAGCACCTCCATCCGGGTTGACCTTATTATCCTGATACGCCCTTTCGAGATCTAGTTTTCTTAGGCAATAGATTGCCTGGCTCGCAAAAGCCTCGTTGATTTCCCATCTCTGAATATCGTCCTTCATGAGGCCAGTGCTGTCCAGTAGCTTTGGGATCGCAATCGCCGGCCCAACACCCATCTCGTCTGGTGCACAGCCTACTGTGACTGCAGAAACAAACTTCCCCATGATGTTGCCACCCAGGCCAAGTTCATTTGCCGTGCTGCGTCTCATGAGGAGCGTTGCAGCAGCGCCGTCTGAGACTTGTGATGAATTACCAGCGGTGGAGGTGCCGTTCTCTCTGAAGGCCGGCTTCAACTTTGCTAGGCCTTCCAAACTTGCCTGAGGTCGGATGCCATCATCCGTATCGACGACAACCTCTTCTATCCCATTAGGCATCTTTTGCGTAACCGGGACAATCTCATCCAAGAAAAAGCCAGATGCTTGTGCTTCTGCCGCCTTTAGGTGACTGTTGACTGCAAAAATATCTTGATCCTCCCGTGAGATGCCGTATCGCTCGGCGATGTTTTCGGAGGTAATGCCCATTGGAAGAATACAGTCCAGGGCATCTTTCACTGGGGACTCTCGGAGAGCAGGCCAGAGGTCAGTTGGGATAGCTCGGCTTCCATAGTTCCGCGTCATACTTTCCATTCCCGCTCCAATTCCCACGGAGATCATCCCTGTTCGGATCTGAGAAGCGATGGACGAGATTGCTTGGAGTGAAGAAGAGCATGCCCGATTGATAGTATAGAGGGACGTGGTGTTTGGGTAGCCAACGTGGTTCATAGCCATGCGTGCAGCTTTAGAGCCTCCAAGCTCAGACAGTACTACACCAACAGCAACATCTTCTATGATTGATGGGTCGAGGTTGGGTACTCTGCCGATCGTTGCTTTGAGCACAGAGGCAAGAAGCTCTTCGGGGAACGCGTTGTTGAGGGATCCTCGATTCGCACGGCATATTGGCGTGCGCAATGAGGACAAAATTACAACGTCGCTGGGAGCGTTGGCAAGTATGGAAATGATACCTCTTGATGGAAACATGGCTGGTGAAGTAGATCTCTTTGACACCTTGACAAAGATACTGCGTTATCCGAAGTTCGTGTCTTGGCAAGCTGCAGATTGCATTTTATCTACTTTTAGAAAGTATGCTCAGTCCGTGGAATGACTTCTCTACGAAATCTGCACTGTTGTTAGCAGGGCCACTTTCTCTCGGGTATGTTCCACGGCCAGATTCCGTGAGCATGATGAAACGTCAGTAGCCTCAAATACCGTACTAAGGCAGTTCAACTTTTGCGACATTGTAGTAAATATTCTCTGAGGCGCATTTCGGTCCACTGCAGGTTATCTGAATGCTCCTATGTTGGCACAGTTGTAATTTGCTACACTAGAGGAAGAGACTGGTCTGGATGGTCAACACTTGGCGGTATGGTGGATAACGAGCTGTTCACTATTTATTTAATCGATGGACTTGATACTTGCTAATTTCAGCTCATCTTACTAAAAATAATAAACAGCCTTATAGACCATTTTTTGATCATCATACATATCATCTGTCTCCATGACAGGTACTCTGCGCCTTATTCACTCCCCAAAGCTCCAATGCGTTATCCCTGAAGAGTCTCTCCCGGAGCCATTGCTTTCCTTCGGTCAAATCCAGTAAGTGAGACACCCAAGGCCTAACGTCTAAACCTTCAAATCGTGTGTGAGGCCAGTCTGAGCCAAAAACAACTCGCTTTGGGGCTTGCTCGAAGAGCTCCAACGTGACAGGGTCGAGATCCTCCCAGATGTCAGAATCAAGATGGCTGAGGCGGTACGCGCCAGATATCTTGACCCAAGTCGTCCCAGTCTTCAAAAGGCGGACCAGAGATTGGAAGCCCTTGATGTCGTAGGGGTTCACAGGACCCGTTGACTTCGGAAGACTTGGGTCGCCATAGTGATCAAAGACAACGCGCACACCAAGAGCAGGCAAGAAATCTTCCAGCTCAGCAATGCGCTCCATTTTGGTGTACAACTGAAGAACCCAATCGAAAGGCTTGATAAGGTTGACGTACTTGTTGATCTGGCTCTTGAGCTCATCGATAGGAGTGTCATCACCATACGTCACGAGATTGACGCGTACAGCACGAACACCCTCGCTATCCCATCTGCGAATATGCTCATGTTAAGTGGTATTTGGGTCAAACAATGCAAGACCCAGGGCTCGTTTATTCCCAACCGCACGCATAGAGTCCAGCATGAGAGTCAAATCATATCCATGCGTTGCGGTCTGAACGAAGAAGACATGATCGCATCCGATGCTGTTCTCGAAAATCGCGTTCTCCCAGAGGTTATGAACGGCGGGCCTGTAGGGAATGTTTTCGACTGGAGGATAACGCACGGGGTCCATGATGTGAAGATGTGAATCCCAAGCGCCGATCGGCATTCGTGGGTCAGCGCCACAGGAGACGTTGGCTGTCCTCTTGGCAATTGATAGAGGTGGTGAAGGAGGATTCATGACTGCTGCGTCTGTGATGGTATTGGTCTGAAGGAGGGCGAGAATTAGCGGGTATGACACTTTCATGGTAAGATTAAGAATAAGTCAAGGTGGGCTGCTGAGAACGCTGCTGGGGGGAGCCCTGGTAGAATGGGTCGTGATGTATAAATAATCCACAAACTGGCGGTTCATATAGACTGTACTACACTTGCGACTACTTCTATGGGCTTTCTACTAGAGATCTCTTTTTGTCAGTCCGTGGCGTGGGAAGAGCGTTGGGATTGTTCCCAATGGGGTTGTCTCTCGCTTGTAAAACCGAGATAAGAGGCACCGCGGAGAATGCCCGGTATATTACTCATCTATGGTCTCCTGTCACTCTCACATCTGCAAGCTTTGTCGTGTGATTGATCAAATTCGTTCTGGAGACGCCAGTGAAGTTGGGGCAAGGTCGTTCATCACGGCGACCTTCCGCGGGCTTTGGCCGCCATCGACAGATCAGCAACGCCAATGCCAGCACAAAATTTGACCTCAGCTTGATTTTCACAGTGGTCAGTGTGGGGTGATCGAGTTCTGGAATGAATTTTTGATGAATCTTGATTGAACCTTGCGTTTTGATTAGCTTCACAGGGGCAATCCGCGTGCCTATGACATCCGTGTGTAGTCACGGACAGCACGCGCCGGGAAATCGTCACGTGTGTTGGTGATCCCCAACGACCAACTTTCCGGGAAGATATTGCCAGCATCAATATCTTGAGAAGTCTCGACAGGGCAATTGTCACCCGAAGCTGAGAAGCGAGAGTGACTTCGACGTTGAATAGAGAGGATCAAGGTCACGAGCTCCGTGGAGTGTAGCGGGGATGATGAGACTATGAGGTTAGTGACATAGTTCTCCTCGAGGACGTGTTGCATCGACGGTAAAATAACAACCGCGGTGGATAAGGTGGAGGAGGCCTGCGAGAAGAGATTAGCGGCATAAGAGAGCCATTTCATTGACGAATGTACAGCTTTGCTCGTGGCTGACTTGATGATGGGAGAGTGATGGATCACTCCAAATGGGGGGGATACCACCAGGAGATGTTCCCTGCTTGTGATACCTTCTCGAGCTCATTCGCACGAGTCTTGATTTGGACCTTTCCATTATATTGACTATTATGGTCATGAGGGGGAGACCATGGCCGTGGGGGTATGGAATTGGAAGTCGTCGCAAGGCCTGTGGTAGCGGCTAGATCGTATGAGTGTATCGCGGTGTTCTGAGCCTGGGTGAGAGTGAACAGGATTAGCGAGGCAACAGTAGACATGCTGCAACACCACACGGAAATAGTGGATGATGGCGAATGTTCTCATACGCAACAGAGCTTCAAAGAGTGGCCGGGTCATGAGATCTGTAAGATTGTTGTCGCCATTCGTGAGAGATATCCTGCAACGTTAGTATGTGTGACCTACTCAAATCTATCATAGAAGAACAAAGCTCCACCACCTGGATGGGAGGATACTGTTGTCTCAATATGAATAAGCAGTTTAGACTGTTATTTAGGAAAGGATTTTGCTGTCAAAAAGCCATTGAGTACTTTAATGTCTATTTGTGGTTTGGCACTGTAGGCGGCTGTCATGGCAAACAACACCAGACGGCCCAGAACCTTCTGTCCGACAACCGAGACTTACCAAACGATATCCAGTAATCTCGCCTCGGCAATGAGAGATTTCTTCATAGCAAGTCCATATTATGTCTCTTCGCAATGCCAAGGTTGACTTGCGGTCTGAATTCACCAACCGTCTCCATGCGCCGAGAACTCGAAGGCGCAGATTATCGAATCGTTCTCCTGACGAGCGGTCGACAAAGGCCAACGTGTCGCCGCAGTGTGTTCTAGGGAAGATGGTACGGGCATGGATAAAATAACTGACCACATGAGACAGAAGGCACGCAACGCCAACTGGTTGTCCGCACCCCGAACACGATGAGAAATCCAAATCTCGCCGAAAGTCTTAAGTATAATGAGCGAAAACAATCGAAGCCGCTGGCAATCGCTGCCCAAGAAAGTCAGGGGATACCGTGAACCACCAATCAGCCCGAAGTATAGCCTCTGTCGCTACACGAGATCTTCATGCTCAACAAATGTCTTCGTCCTGCACCTTCTCTCCAACTCCAATTGCGAATTATCATGCCGCTGGTATAATTACGTGCCCAAAGGAGCATTCAGGACAGAAGGGCGCATCTCCAAATTCTTAGGGACAGGCTATTTCCAACACGGGCAGACGGCAACCGAAAAGCCATGGCCAAAGGAGATCTTGGGAAGAACGACGGCCCCGCGCACAAATTGTCTTGCCTCATGAAACACTTCAGGCTACTGTCGCTTTTTTTTTGTCCACGTTCAGACGCAAAGCGCAAGAGCACATTACCAATTGGGGAGCTTCCGGCCCAAATCGAGATCAACACAAGCGGTAAACTTCGATGTTGACTATCGTGAACTCGCCACGACGATATGACTCCCAAAGCTACGGTGGTCCATTTGAGTGAAGAAGGAACTCAAGCAGGTGTATTTGCCCAGACACCAAAGGGGAAAGATGAGGATGAAGGCGAGTTCTAAGGCAAACTCATATGCTGGCCCGGAGAACTCAGCTTTACGGGAGATGAAAGAGACACCCTAGCCCAAGCGTAGGTTTCATCCTCTTGCTGAGGTACACACTCGAGGCCCAGGCGTCCTGGTGCTCTTGGGACAATATTCCGTCACCATTCATGGCTCATGGATGACCTCCTCATGCAACAATCTTTGGCGACCCCGATATCAACGCAATCAGAATTCAGGCGACCCGAAACGCGCCTCTGATAAAAACCAAAGAGTTCAAATTTGGGTCTCTTGGAGATTTCTCATATTTCTAGATGCAAATTGAGTTGAATGTCGTTGTCGGTCAAAGTAGTCACAGCAACTTCCCTCGGATACCTACTGATCTCACTGCTTTTATCTGATCACCTTTTGTCTCCGACTCTGTCGCCATTCCCTTCTTTGAATACCAATGCTCGCTCCAAGGGACTCGTGACGGAGTGACCATTTCGAGTCGATCGATCCACATCTCACAACAACAATGCGAAGCCAATGAAAAAGATGCGAACCACTCCGTTAGTTCTCACTTACTCCTTGTGGACCTGGAACGATAGCAGAAGGAGATTTTAGCGATGCCTATTCCTTTATCAACAGTATCTTCTCGACATCATAAGCCCGACCATGTTCTGTGGCCTCACTGACGGAAACAGCAGGTTCTCGTACCATTCTTGCAAGGCGAACAACGCAGATCCCTCGACAACCTCCCGCTTCGATCGACTACATCATCACTGGACGGGACTGCCAGCCTCTGAACTTCAACCCCAAGTCACTTTCAGACGTGCAACTCGAACCAACATTCGCATGAAGCGAAAAATCGTTTACCATTCACAAGCAAGCCTCGATAGGCCCTGCACTCCCAAGCCATCCAACACCAGGCGGCAATACCAAAAGGGGGGAGATCTGCGAAACAACAAACTAGACTCAGCTTCCAAAGGTGTCTCTACCGCCTTGTTTGAAACTTCAAATCCAAGCCCTGTGAGCCGCTTTCCAGTAGTGTATGTCACTGAATGCAACAGCTTGGGAAGAGAGCACGTGGGGTGCTATTACAGTCGTGATGGCTACGATCGATGGCCTGGTTCCACTGAAACAATATACATATGGATGGCCTTACGCACACAACAGTGAGGTTTCAGTTGGATCCACGCTCATAAGCTTATTATTTGAGAGTTTCTGTACTCACCAACGCTAAAACCTAGACTATTTATTGCTTAGACGTCTGCATTTCCAATGAGGTCCCCGTTGGATGGGAAATCGAAGACAGCCGCTCCCTGACGAAGACGAATTACGGCAAGGAAGGAATGAAATCTTCGAGATCCCGACTCCGCTTCACGAGCCAGTATTCAGAAGCCCTCAATAGTGACTCTCTTTGGATCTATATGAAGCTTGTCCCTCGCACCAAAGTGTTATATAATGAGAAGAAGATATCAACACGCAAGACATCATCAACAGCCATCCAAATCCTGTCCATCCTTCCGTCAACAAGAAAAAGCGCTGTTTGGGGATAATATGCTGCAAAGATCTCAAATAACAGCTTCCCTTCAATCATACCGCAAAAGCCCTCGAAGCTGAAAATGAAGGACAGCGCGCAGTAACTCCTTTTGCTCATCTTTCAAGCCGAATCGCCCCAGCGAGGCCTGCTAGTATCCCCATTATGGATCACGGAACCGGTCGCAAGGACGAGAATTTGAAGAGCATATGAAGTTGAGAGACCCGCTGCATAATTTCGCGGTTCCAAAAGAAGGGCTCGAGATGGTATCCAATCCCGGCTGACAGACATTTCGGGGGTCCCTCAGCATTGACGTCGGACATGGGAACTGAGACGCAATCCGGCACTGACACCGATTGATCTATCCCTCCCTGAAGCCTTGCATGTCAGCCGAGCAGTGAGTGACTTTGGATCAAATCATCCATCCTCATCATGATGCATAGCTTGCAGGCGTTCAGTAACGGAGAACACCGTTGGAGAATGAGAAACCCTGGTGAGGAAGCCAGATTCTCCCATAACGTCAGGTTTTTGTTCAAAGGGAGAGGTGAGCCATATTCGATACAAAGGTTGCGACTTAGTCACTTCAAGAGAAGCCAAGAGAAGCCTTTGGTCGATTCGGCGCAGGGTATCGCTGAACATGTGTGATTGATACTTCAAAGTAGAGCGAATGTGTCTTGGTTTCGGATGTCGTGATTGGCCGATATGCGCATGGCTTGAAAGAGCCGTACTGTAATGGAGTGATCGGTCTACAAGGTTCTGAGTGGCTGCAAAATTCGCCGTGGTCATCTTTTGTCGAGCTTCGTCGGTCTGAATCATCGTGATAGACGGTGAGAATTCCGCTGAGACACAAGTCGTTTTCAAGGCCACGGAGCTGGGCTTTTGTCATATTGTTGAGAGCCGACGTTATGAGACTGAGAGGTATCATGTGAAAGGGTCGTGACGATATACTGGTCGAAGTCGACAGTTGTGAGTTCGAGAGGATGTGAGAAACAGGGCTTGGGTATGGATCTGCCTCTGGCGCCTTTGGTCAGTAGAATGAATCTTGTATGGTGATTCACGCATTGAACATCGTGGGACTTCACTTGGTTAGCCGCAAGTGAATGAAGACCGACGAGTGCCACTTTCTGAAATGGCCTGCCGCTCCAACTTTGATTTCTTCAACGTCGGGGAGGAGCCTGTCGCCGGTAGGGTTTTGGCGAAGATATAATGGCAATTACCATACAAGTCTCATGAATGTTAGAATGTCGACAGGATTTGCATCTTCGATTCTCCCTGCAGTGAACTCTTTCGAGATCGGCTCGACCCAGTCACACTTCCAATGTGCTCTCATGGACATCTCCTCACAGTCATTGTACCCTCCCTCACCTCAGCCGCCACCTAGATTAACACAACCAGCTTGGTATGCATTCTTTGCGAAGCGAAAGGCTCAGCGTGATCTTTTCTCGTCGAAATGGTAGTGGAAAACACGAATATATCTGCTTCTATTAATTCCAGTCAATAGTACAGATCTTGGGTGATTGGTTCCTTGCTGGATCTTGAGCAAGTCTCGTCGAGTGATTTGCACAAGATGGCGTCTTCGTTCGGCATGCATTGTTGAAAGCTGTAGGCTGGGCTGGCAGAGATTTATTGCTGAATTGTCGGACAGGGTGGGTGGCCAGAAGCAGGATTTCAAGAACCAAGCAATCGATGATCGAGGGCTGGAAGAGAAAGGCCAGCGAAAGCCATTGAAGCGAGACAGCACACTGAAAGCTCAGCCACTGCGATGAGAGCCGTCACAAAAGCCCTCCGAGACAGCGGAACCGCAATAGGGTCTGTCATGTATCAAAATGGCGTCACCATGACATTTTACGGCCACTTCGAGACACCGTCGGCTATCTAGAAGCGCTAGGATGGAGATGAATCTCAGAGACGATGAAGTTGAGGTCGTAAACCAAAGGATGGCGTTGTAGAGATCTTAGGTGATGTCGTTGGTCAAATGGCTTTGCTTCTTGATTGTGGAAAAGCCTGTAATGTCATAGGATGGCATGAGCCTTGATCATGAAAAGCGGAGCCGGTACTTGCTCGCGCCGAGGAGAGAAACCGTGTGGACTGTAGTAGGATTGAACGGCGTGTCGGGCTTAGAAAGAGAGAGCAATCACGACGCTGGGAAACAATGGAAGGCGCGCGGTCTGCTACAGGAACAAGGCGCCCGGCATGTTGGAGGCGTCTTTCGTGCTGTGAGACGAATTAGAAAGAATGGAAGTAAATGTTGTGATGTGGGTGTCAGACAGGTAGTCTACTGCTCTCTGGTCTGGTCTGGTCTGGTCTGGTCTGGTCTGGTCTGGTTTGGTCTGGCGGAAAGATGCAGTTGCTCCACCTGCCCCACACGATCCCCATTTACCCGCGACTTTGCCGGCACCTGCACATTCCGTTGACAGTACCTACCATTTTCCCCTTCACCCAACTGCTCAATCTCTTCATACCTATCAGTAGCAAATCATGACCAGGCCTTTGTTCCCACTGTAAAGTCGAGAAAACGAACGATGCGAACACTTTATTTATGTTTCGCGAGTTATATGAGCCCTGCGATTAATGCGTGCACTTCCTTATCAACCCCCGAAACCTGGAGGAACCCGACTGAGAAGACCGACGAGCTCTAGCGTCATGCTCCTGACCGATCGTCAGACACATCGTCCGCTATAGAGCCTCCTGAGATGAGCAGTCTGAGACCGCATCCTAACCTCAAAAGTATGGCGATCAATCAAGAAGAGAACCCATGTGGAGAGAGAGTCAACCAACGTAACATCCTCATCTTGTCGAGCAAGCAAGCCGGGAGCACGACCTCAGCATAGCATACGAGCCCGCTTTCTTCACCGGGCCAAGCGAGGCAGCCAAATCGATGCAAGTCTGGGGGCAGCCGACCTTGGAAGAGAGTTGCAAAGCGCGTAGCAAATCGCCTCCCATCCCAGCGCCGACAATGCTACCCAAGTTCTGAAGAACAAAAGGCCATGGACCAACCCATTCCATTGGCGCGATTCGGTGTGATTTTGAAGCAAATGAGGGCGTAGTTCGGTACCGCCGTCGCCGTTACCGTTACCGTTACCATTTCCGAAGTACATTTAAAGTTGGCGAACTACGGACCACGTTGAGCATCAAGTAATCTTTGGTGAGATATGATCCAAGTAAACCATCTTTATTTCGATGATGTCTGACTGATGCCAGTGTTCGAAGCGTTTTGTATGGCGCGTCAAGCCAACACATTAGTCCCCACGACGAACGGCACATTTCGCACCATTGAATCAAGGAGCGATCTTACGCTCATTGAGTTCTCTCTGCTGATTCAAGCTCTGAGACATGGCCAGGCCGTTGCATATCTCCCCTCACGGCTTTCCTTACCACTGAAATCAACACGAGGCGACCGTGACATCTACCAATCAGTTCAGTTTCGATCGTCGACCGTCAATTGCAGTGAAACGTACCGGGAGAGCCATATTACAGGGTCTTGCGTTTCGCGGCCGAATCCCATAGTGCACACAGTGTTGACTTTGGCCAACTATGAGTTTGTTAGTATACTCCAAAATCTTAACCGACTCTTGCTCATAGTATTGTCGGTCTTAGTGCGGAACGGCCTCTGGTCACTGAGAAATGAGGCCTACTCTTGTACTGCTTTTCTAGCACATCGAAGGTACGAATCGTCGCTTATACTACCTCTTCCTTGCCAACAGACATTTGCTGGCCGCAATAAAGACCCTTTGTCCTAGAACTCAACGTTCTTACCAGACTTCGGAATTGACTCTCCTTCACATTGGCAGAAACGAGACGAATGAACTATCGATGAGAACGTTCAGCAGCGTTTTTACATCAGCTAGCATCTCTCGGCTCGACAGAACCATTTTGCGGGCATGAGCCGCAGGTTCGTCCTGCAGAAGGGGGCATTCCGTCGCGAGAAACACCTGTATCTGCCTGGAGTCCACAAATCGACCGTTGGCTTTTGTTTCTCGTCGCGAGCATCGCCAGTCGTCTTTGCACATCCCAAATGTCTATATTCCAGTCAACGCTGGAGTTCGCTCTTGCCTTCAACCCAAAGACTTGCTGATCCTGATGATAGCATCTTTATTAGGAACAACGATTGAGATCCGACCGAAATTCCACGACAACCACATCCGCCTTTGACAATTAGAACGATTGCGAATGCTCAACGAGATTCTCCACCGACCTCACCCTCGGCCATTCAATAAGAAACCATTACTTCGCTTCAGATGACTTCAGCCGTCACCCAGGTGGAACTTAAACGGAGACCTATACTGGGCAGTGTTGACCTGCCATCCGATTCGTACATGGTCTCTGATACCTAGTTGCTGGAGGTCGTGTAGACGGGAAAAGGCCCGATCGGAGGTTTGTCGCCGCCCACGAGAAGTATCTTCAGTGATGTGGGAGCCTAGTTTGATACTACAGAGCCAATGGCTTTCTAGCCCAGGCAGATCAACCACAAACGTCGATGAGGACGACAAATATACCAAAGCCTCTACGCCACTTATCATAAGACCTGAAAGCTGTTTGAATAGGCCGAATCTCCATCAAATGGCACGGCTACGAATCGCTGCGAACACACAGTTTGAATGACAAAGAATGCCCAAGGCCGAAATGCTGTCCATGCGCCCAAATGATCTTCCAATGAGCAATGCCGGTCTTGATATGGCATCATATCTAAGGCTCCCGTCGATCATTCATGTTTCATCAATCTGAAATGGACTTGAGAAGCTGGTGCAGTGTGAATGCGATGGTCATCACCCACTGCGACGCCCAGACAAGCTTTCAGAAGCCGGATGACTCCCGATGTGGGGCCGATTGATCTTCGGTCCCCGGAAACGCATCTGCAGGACTACTCAGCAGGTTAGGAGAATTCAATTCTATATGCTTTTATCGGCCACAGGGGTCGGACGATGGAACTCGTATCAGGTATCGCTGGGTAGATCCATTTGTTCATCAAATACGATAACCTTAGACACCAACCACATAACCAAACACGACTTGAGGTCATAGTCTTAGATATGGAGGGAGTTATTGAGTAGTAAGATCATCTTCTTTTTGATTTCTTTATATTATTGGTATGTTCCCCCATCCACCCCGGGCGGCTCATAATGGGGCCCAACCGAGAAGCCCAACGACACAAGGGTCCTCAGCTTCAGAACCGTCAGTAATGAACTTGTCAGTGAGATCCTCCTTTAACCCGCGAACAAACTCAAGCGAATCATATAAATGATCGTACAAAGAGTTTTCCAACGGCCCGACATATTCCCAGTTCTCCATTGGAGTGCCGTCGTCCTTGATCTCCAAAAACTTCCTGTCGCTCGCATAAAAAGCATTGAGCTTCCAGGAACAGTCTGATTCTTCTTCAAATAGTGGGGCTTGACTCTTTCGTTTGAGAGAGCGATCAATGAACCACAAAGTATAGTTTGCTTCGGCACAAGCGTTTAAAAGCGCACGGTTAACAACCCAATCTGTGTGATATCCGTCCCCCCACGCTCTGTCATACTCTATTGCGATGTGACCCACACCACAAAACCCGAAGCCAAGGTAACCCCAGTCGATCTTGTCCAAGTCCTCATGCTGAAATATAAAAAGATCTCTATAGGGGAAAACTGTCACTGTTTCGAGAGGGCTACCATCGAAGTAGCCTGACGTGGCCATTTTGACAAGGTCTTTCTCGCTGAAACTTGATCGGCGGTCATTGGGATGACGTGGGGCTAATTGTCGTCCTGACTGTCTGAAATGGTCTTCCATGATGCATCGTGACTCGCGACAGGCGGTCCATAAGCCACCATCTATGAGATATGTCGAAATATTCTCGTCGCTGCGATTCTCATCCAAGCTCTCAAAGTAACGGCCCCAGGAAGGAGCAGCTACATCAAAGCTCAAGCCGCGCCAAGACTGGAAACCATGGCTTCCGGTCACATATTGTCCGAAGATATGTGCCCCTGGATGGTCATCTCGGACGGCAAGACTCCAAATTTGATCCCGAAGCTCTCTAGGAAGCTCTATAAATCTTGTAAAAGTAGTCATAGTTTTCGAAAATTTGGCTTGGAACAGAGAGATAATTTGAGAATAAGGCGATGGTAGCGTGTGTAACAATAGGCATGAAGTCCCCAGTGTGTCGCGACCTTTGGTGTTGAGATTAAATGATGAGGAGAAATAAAGAGATAAGTTTGAGGTACCAGAGGCTACAGGAGGACACATTTTTATATCCTCGCCCGATTACACTTTTCGCTGTGAGTCATCACTCTCTTGAAGTGGGTGCAATATCATTTGCTATCAAACTCGTTTGCCAAACCTTGTTATCGCACACCGTTTTGTATTTTAACCATGTATCATATTCATCCTTTGAAAGTTAGATATGCCTCGGGTATATGGACGACACAGATCGACTTTTAGCATTAGTAAGTCCAGGCTTATCTGACTTGGAGTTGAGGCAGAATGCCACCTGTACTCAGCGATGTGCCGGAACCAGTCAGCGCTCCCTGTTGGTTGGGTTTGACTCATTCCGTAGATTGACTTTGACAAAACCTGTTTTCGAACTTGATTTCTAAGCTTTCCCGATGCAAAGGCTAATATGATATGTGGTGCTGAGCATCCAGTAGGAACATGGCGAGATGCAATTTGGTGCCTTCGCAGGACCCTGTGTCCCCAGTACGGCTTTACTGGCTGAAGAAGTGACTACGAGCCTCTAGCTTCCTACAAGATGTATGCCTCATCCTTGGAAGAGGTAGGTTCCTTTCGAAATCAAACACCAGTATTAATCTAGTAAGACCTGATGTCATCGCCATGCCAATCCGTTTCCAAGCCTCTCGCTTTGGCGTAGCAACAACGCTTGCTGAAGACAGAATATCCAAGGGGAAGTTCATTTAAGAACTGGTTGATCTAAATGAAGTTTTTTAAAACAATTCGTCAGTTACTTTACTCTCCTCAGACTAGAACGCCTTGTTCCACGCCCTGAATGACAAAAAGACTTAGGTAAATTAGTATAAGTTTAGGATATCTCTCCTAAACTTAGGAAATAGTTTGCTGAGTTTCTTTTAACACTCTGTATTTTGGTGGACTTCTGAAGCTACAACAACCTCAATCATCGAACCTGAAGCACAAATTGCCAACGACCAACATGCGAATATATGATTGGGAAGCCGGACGAGCGACCCCGTGGAGGGGGGGTGATGGTCTAGGCACTATCAGAATACAAACCGCATGCAGTAGAGTGGACTTGTACGTACGGATTCGGCCGCCGGGGCCGAGACGGTAGAAGCGGATGGCTAGGTATTCTCCTGTTTCCCCATAGAGATCTCGGCGTGGCATCGGTCGATAAAGGATTAAACCTACGACTTTTCTGGACTGTAAGTGCATGATCAGTATTTAAAATGAAAAGACGATACTGAATGAATGAGACGGATATGCGTAAGAGCTGTGGTGGTCTGGGGCAAGTGACCGAGTGCATACCTTGGTCTCCGAAGAGACGTTACGCGAGGTTTTCTGCAAACATATTGGCTTTGGGTCTCAAGTACAAAGCAAGAGTGACTTACGGATTTTCCGGCTTTGTCAGCCTTCAAGGTCTAAGAAAGTGGTTAGCAATCGCGTTTGTGGGCTGATGGATATGTTCGTATGTGCTGCGAGTCTGGGCAGTGAATTGTCGACTTACGGTTTGTGTGCTAGCCATCTGTCGGGGATATCAGTAACCCTGCAGACAGCCAGAACGGGAGTTGTTTTGTTGACAAGAGTCCTTACTGTGGAATTTGTGACTACACGACAGGTCAACTGAGAGTTCCATGGACTGGTGATAGCTGAGTACCACACAAAGGGAAACTTACAGGTGTTGATCGTGTGAAGTCTACGCGCAAAGGCAAACATGTTCCGATCGGGAAGATAGAAAACACATCGAATGCCACATCGTTCAAGCTCGCTGTGGAGTGTGTGCGCTCGAAGGTGTAGTCGAAGCCATGTTCTTGTGTGCGTGTGTGTGCTGTTGAAGAAATTCTTAATGTGAAGTGGCCGCCTATTTTGGTCATGTCGATGTTCCGGCTTTGAGGAAGGAGCTAGCCTAGGTGGCCCTTCATGAACTCGGCAGTCGACGAAGTCACCGTCGCAACTGCCCAAGTACCCAAGTGCCTAGTTAGGTGCTTAGGTAGCAAGATGGTCCCAGTCCCAGTGGAGACTGTCCGGCTGTTTCTAGGGTGCGGTGAATTGGGTCATTGGGACCATCCACGCACAACTGTGGCATCCATCTTGTAGGAAGTCAGAGGCTTCTGGTCACTCGTTCAGCCAGGAGAGCCACACTGGAGATACCGGGCAATGCAAATATACCAAATTGCACCCGTGGTCAAGTACCGATCTTTCGGTAGTTGTGCTATGGTGTAAATCGTGCATATCTTGGTCGTTAGCTGTTGTTCACTCTCCGAATGTCAGTCATTTTCTGCCCCGCAATCGCCTGGACTCACTTCAATATTGACTACTAATGTAAAGAGACCCTGCGTAGGGCCATTTCAGCATCCTTAGTTGCACCGCGGGACCTTCTCTTGGCGTCGTCTCAAGGGGCTGGAAGACTATGGCTGTCCAGTATCGTTGGCACAGACGCGATGTCGAGTTTTGAGATAATTCTGGCGAGCGATGGTCATCTTCGCGACAGCATATCCAGTGAGGGTTTCGCGACATCATTGGAGCAGGTAGTGAACATGAGTGCAGTGATTGCATGGAGACGCGTATGAGCATCAACACGTCAAAGTGGGGCCCGACATGCTGCAATGTCGAGACGTGAATCACGTGGCGGCTTTGCCAAGTCGAAGCGTTACACAACCTGACCTGGACAATAGACCTCAACTGGGGATGCATTCCACGCCGTTACGAATGTCCTACAGCAGGGAGAGCTTGACGTGTTCTGTTACACAAACGCACGCGCTCGCCGAGAGATATGGTGTTGTCACCGATCACTGGCTCCACGTGGCGAAATCCAACATGAAACAAGGCTCGATGCATCTTCTTGATCTTCAGCGCCGCGACATAATAAACGCGCAGAAATCCTCTACTACAATCGAGTCAAGAAGAAGCACCACAATAAGCATTTGATTCACGGCAAAAGACCGAGTGCCCTGAGTCACTCAAACCCCGGCGTTGTTCGATACATCTGTCCATATCTCTAGACCTTCAATACGCCTTACTCGAGCACGCTTACCTGAGTCTGAAGCGGCAGGCCTGGTACATGTTGGGTTGGACTAAACGGAGTATTCGCCCCCAGTCATCAGCGAGCGACGGGACGACATTTCGATTGTCATCAGGATGAGAAAATCGGCTTCCCTCATGTCGTATTTAGATCACAAAATGATTCTGAAAGACAGCGCTTTGGATGCACTGGGATGAAAATCGCGTGAGAGCTTTGGCCGTATTGATGGCGCTTTCACGGAAACGAGGAGGCTACAGTTGTGCTTCGAGGAACTTTCCACTCTTGAACGCAATTAAATGCTATTTTTGTTCAGTCGGGATTCGGGCAGTCAACTTTGCTGACTTATTCTCACAGTTGTAAGTACTCATTCCTCGAGCCCTGTCAACCAATCCAATCTTAACTACACGCATCTCCGACCGCGCGACTCCCTCTTCGACATGGAACCAATACTTACTAGCATGATGAGATCCTCAGTCTCAGACTCTCCACAGCGACATCGATAATCCATCACTCTCATCATCATACTTTGTTTCCTTTGGCGGAGTCTTTAGAACATGGGCAATGGTGAGGCAAAGCAGGAATCTAACGATGATCGCTCCAGCGGTGGTGTCAATTATCATGCGCCACTTGAGGTGGATGGATGCCGGCACTTCAAGGTTGTTCCTATATCCCTTTTCAAGAGTTGTTGTCATCCTTGGTGGTCGTGGAGACTTTAACTCTGGGGTGCCTGTTGCTATGGTTAAGGTAAAAATGGCGGTGGCATTAATAGGTAGAATTGGCCACATTTAAAAGAGTAAAAAAAGCCCTGACAGAAGGGAAACTGCTTGTTCCACCACAATGACAGTTCAAAAAGAGCAAAAAGAGACAAAAGAGAAGGGTCTGGCCGGGGATTGAACCCGGGACCTCTCGCAAGCTGAGCTGTAGGGTTTTCCCTAAGCGAGAATCATACCACTAGACCACCAGACCGACTTAGAACAACAGATGTAATGATGCTGTCGTTGGTGCGGGAGCCGCAGTTGAGTGTTTTGTTTGGCCGCGGGACAGAAAGGAAAGGGACTTGGAAAACATGGCGACGCGCATCTTGGCGAAGGTCAATAACGGGATAAACAATCGGGCGCTAAAGCCAAGAAATTGAGGCCGCTTCACATTAGATCAACCTATACTTGCTTGCATGTAACCAGCAGCTTATGTGCCTGGCCCAAAGGATGATGCAAGCAGAAAGATAATGAGCATTTACTTGATCCAGCCGCCATGTTCAAATTATTGCAAATTAGCCGGCTCTTAGCCGACTCTGGGATAAAAGACTTTGGGGCGTAACAAATTACGATTCGCGACACGTCAGAGGCGAAAGGTTCGGTCGAGACTGGCAATGCTGGCCAATGTCAGTCAAGCAAACTTACAACAAAATGACCAACGTGATGTATTTCGCTCGGAATTGGATTATACAGAACTTCGACAATATTGAATTGAGCACTTTATATTTACAAGCCGGCACTCAGGTAATTATCATTATCATTCCGGTGACTCAGCTCTAGGGTATGGCACTTGACGCGACAGTCCGGGTGGGTCACAATGGATGGACGATGCACGCTCTCTGTTGTTCTCGAATTGAAGCAGGCGGCTCTTATTCCAAACTTATGATGAATAAGTAGGCAGATTCGGTCATACCAAGTTAATAAGTGGTAGGTGTCATGCGTCTTACCATTCAATCATTCTCAAGTCGCTCTGTCCTGCTAGCTAACTACCAAGTGAAGCTGGAATGAAAGAGTGGATTTCAAGACGCGTCGCTTGACGAGCTCTTGATTGGTGGAAACACGAGATCGACAAAGTTCAGTCACTTTTGCTGGGTCTTTGATGCATAGCCAGAACGCGAAAACAAGCCAGTGGATAGGTTCACAAAGTCACCAAATGAGTCAAGCAAATAAAGGGTGAAACAGTAATGAGATTCATGCTAATCTAAACTATATCACAGTCTCTAATAGTAAGTAGATTATCATGTGTATTAGGTTGGTCTCTCTATAGACCTGTCACCATCGCAATGCGCAATCGCGTCAAGACATCCCGTCTCAGACCCCATCGTCTAGATCTAGGCAGTAGTGGTGGTAGCAGCCTCAGATGTAGAGGACTCCGACTCCGACTCGGTTCGCGTGACCGTGGAGAAGGTCGTGGGCTGGCTTGAAGTCTCATCAGTAGCGGAAGAGCTTGATGAAGTGGATGTAGCATCAGCTTCTGAAGTGGTGGAGGCAGCAGAGGAAGAGGTCTCAGCTGCTGAGGAAGAGGTTTCAGCAGCTGAGGAGGATGTCTCGGCGGCAGAGGAAGATGTAGCGTCAGCTGCAGAGGTGCTAGAGGCAGAGGAGGAAGTCTCAGCAGCAGAAGAGGAAGTCTCAGCTGCGGAGGAAGAGGTTTCGGCGGCAGAGGAAGAACTAGCGTCAGCAGAGCTAGAGGTGCTAGAGGCAGCAGCAGAAGAGGAAGTCTCAGCGGCAGAGCTAGAGGTCTCGGCAGCGGAGCTGGAGGTTGCAGCAGCTGAGGAAGAGGTCTCGGCAGCTGAAGATGTTGCAGCGGCGGAGGAGGAAGTCTCAGCAGAAGAAGAGGTCTCGACGGCGGCAGAGGAAGAGGTCTCAGCAGAACTGGAGGTTGCAGCAGAAGAAGATGTCTCGGCAGCTGAAGTAGATGTAGCATCAGCTGCAGAGGTGCTAGAGGCAGCAGCAGAGGAAGTCTCAGCGGCAGAGCTGGATGTCTCGGCAGCAGAGGATGATGTCTCAGCAACGGAGGTTGAAGCAGCAGCAGAGGTAGACTCAGCTGCAGAAGACGAGGTCTCGGCGGCGGCGGAGGAAGAGGTTTCAGCGGCAGAGCTGGTGCTAGCTGGCTGGCTGGAAGACTGGTCGGCGGACGAGGTAGTAACAGCAGAAGAGGACGTCTCGGCGGCCGAGGAAGAGGTCTGATCAGCCGAAGTGGAGGCGGCGGCAGAGCTGCTAGACTCGGCGACGGAAGAAGAGGTCTCAGCGGCTGAAGTGGATGTGGCATCAGCAGCGGAGGAAGATGTCTCAGCGTCGGATGAGGTAGAGGCGGCAGCGGAGCTGGTAGTCTCATCACCAGCAGCAGAACTGGTGCTGGCGGCCTGGCTGGAAGACTGGTCTGCAGAGGATGAGCTAGTGGCAGCAGCAGAGGTGGACTCCTCAGCGGATGAAGAGGTGGAAATTCCAGCGGGGTTACCAGTCAACTGCTCGGAGGTGGATGAAGCGCCTTGGCTAGATGTCTCATCGGAAGCTGATGAGGTTGTCGCGGCAGCAGAAGTAGTAGTCTCATCAGCGGCGGAGGTGCTGGAAGCAGCCTGGCTGGTGGACTCCTCATCAGCGGTCGATGAAGTCGAGGCGCCAGCAGAGCTAGTAGACTCGGCAACAGATGTGCTAGAGGCGGCTTGGCTGGTAGACTCATCGGCAGCAGAAGACGAGGTAGAAGCGGCAGCAGAGGTAGTCTCTTCATCGGCAACAGAAGTGGATGAAGCAGCCTGGCTGGTGGACTCATCAGCAGATGAAGATGTTGTGGCAGCAGCTTGGCTGGTAGTCTCATCGTCAGCAGCGGTAGTAGAGGAGGCAGCCTGGCTGGAAGTAGTCTCTTCATCGGCAGCAGTGGTAGATGAAGCGACTTGGCTGGAGGTAGTCTCATCATCAGCGACCGAGGTGGAGGAAGCTGCTTGGCTAGTGCTCTGATCAGCAGAGCTGGTAGAGGCAACCTGAGTAGAAGACTCCTCGTCAGCAGAGGTGCTGCTAGCGGCCTGGCTAGTGGTTTCGTCAGCGACGGAGGTGGTAGAGGCAGCTGCGGAAGTAGAGGTCTCGTCATCAGCAACAGAAGTGCTGGAGGCAGCCTGGCTAGTAGACTCCTCATCGGCAGCAGATGTAGAAGAAGTGGCCTGAGTGGATGACTCCTCATCAGCGACAGACGAAGAGGTGGCAGCCTCGCTGGTAGACTCCTCGTCAACGGCAGAAGAAGTAGAGATTCCAGCAGGGGCACCGGTGAGATTTTCAGAGGTAGCAGTGGATGACTCCTCATCGGCAGTGCTGGTAGTGCGGGTCAGGGTGATGAAAGTAGTAGTGCTGGATGTCTCATCATCAGCAACTGAGGTGGAAGTACCAGCGTCAGATGAAGTGGTCTCTTCGTCAGCCTCAGAAGTGGTAGTGCCAGCAGCAGCCGAAGTACTGGTTTCCTCATCAGCATCAGTGGTAGAAGCACCAGCAGCGGATGTAGTGGTCTCCTCATCAGCAGCAGAAGTGGTAGTCTCATCAGCCCCATCAGTGGTGCTAGCAGCGGCAGCAGAAGTAGAGGTCTCCTCATCGACATCGGTAGTGGAAGCAGCAGCAGAAGTGCTAGTCTCCTCATCAGCCTCAGTGGTGGTAGTACCAGCTCCAGCAGCGGAAGTAGATGTCTCCTCGTCGACATCAGTAGTAGTAGCACCAGCGGAAGAGGTAGTGGTCTCTTCGTCGGCAGCGGAAGTAGTAGTAGTAGCTCCAACAGCAGCAGATGAAGAGGTGGTCTCATCATCAGCCTCAGTGGTAGTGCCGGCGGCAGTAGCTGAGATGCTGGTCTCATCAGCCTCCTCAGTGGTAGAGGTAGCGGCGGCAGAGGTGCTGGTCTCTTCGTCAGCAGCGGAAGTAGTGGTCTCCTCATCGGCCTCAGTAGTAGTAGATCCAGCAGCAGCAGAAGTTGAGGTGACAGCAGTGGTAGTCTCGTCGTCAGACTCATCAGAAGTCACAGCAGTGCTTGAAGAAGCTGCAGCAGAAGATGAGACTGCAGCGGAAGATGAAGTGGAAGCAGCGGCAGAGGTAGAGGCAGAAGAGCTAGTAGAAGCTGCAGCTGAGCTTGTACTGGTCGAAGCCTTGCTTGTAGAAGCGGGAGCACTGGTGGAGGTGGAAGCCTTGCTAGTGGAAGCAGGGGCACTAGTCGAAGTTGAAGCCTTGGAGCTGGTACTGGAGGAGGATGAGCTCGATGAAGCCTTGGAGGTTGTAGTTGCAGCCTTGGAAGTGGTAGTCGCAGCCTTGGAGGTTGTAGTAGGCTTTGAGGTTGTAGTGGGGGGCTTCGAGGTGGTAGCAGGCTTGGAGGTGGTAGCAGGCTTGGAAGTTGTAGCAGGCTTAGACGTGGTCGTTGGCTTCTTGGAAGTGGTAACAGGCTTAGAGGTAGTGGCAGGCTTCGAAGTAGTAGTGGGCTTCTTAGAAGTAGTCACAGGCTTGGAAGTTATAGCAGGCTTAGACGTGGTCGTTGGCTTCTTAGAAGTCGTAACCGGCTTGGAGGTAGTGGCTGGCTTTAAAGTAGTGGTAGGCTTCTTGCT